>CAIGQW010055978.1:4797381-4843551 GCA_903798125.1 Danio choprae | reverse complement strand
AGAGAGAGAGAGAGAGAGAGAGAGAGAGAGAGAGAGAGAGACAGAGACAGAGAGAGAGAGAGAGAGAGAGAGAGAGAGAGAGAGAGAGAGAGAGAGAGAGAGAGAGAGAGCCACAGGGGAGGAGAGAGAAAGAAGGGATTAGTTCATCTTCTCACAGGCTCCAGACCTCCCTCTCGAGTCTGTTTGGTTTTACCACTGACGATATCATCCTCAATTAGAGAGGAAGTGCGCTTTTTTTGTGGGCATGTATAGAAACGTTCACATACACACAGAATTCAGTTTTTTTTTGTTCTAAATGAATCATTAGGTTCTGATACTGGATGTGTTTGTCGTTGGTCTTGACATGTCGGTCATATATTCTATTCAGAAAACTGCTGAATAGTATATTGGTACGCTGAATGCATAATGTGCTTAGAGCCACAATGGAGATATTCCTGGATCAGTTTCATTTGCTGGTCACAGAGTAGGCTGAACTTATAACTATGTATATTCTACCCGCCAAATCGGAGGGATCATAAGTGGATAAGTATGCTGGTTAAACCACTAACCACAGATCTCGGCTTAATCCACCGCCTCAAGCCTGGAACATACAGTACTAACACATACAAGAACTAAAATGCTTGGCCAACACAAATATGTCATTCAATATAGTATTGAGGAATAATAAATGGAAAAGAGACCACATTGCCTTACTAGTGTAAAATGATGGGGTAAAAATTGGCAATTAACTGTGGTAACTTTATTCTATAGCTGTCATCTGATTTTTGCATTATCATTATTTTCCCCAATATATTTCCTAATTTATATATAAAAAAAATTTAAATGAGTTTTTACTCACTTTAAAATATAATTATACAGTCAAATATGCCTTCGTATGTACACGATTCTCATTCATTTTCCTTCGGCTTAGTCCCTTATTTATCAGGGGTCGTGCAATGAACCACCAACTATTCCGCCATGTTTTACGCAGTGGATGCCCTTCCAGCCGCAACCCAGTACTGGAAAATGTACAAAATTATCTGAAAAGCTAATTTATATCATTCAACAAGGATAATTTAAACGAAAAACAGGAGATAAGGTGAAATGTGACCTTAGCTGGTAATGTTACCAAGTTAATACTGTTTTTGTAACTTTCCATTCCAAAAATTTGCCCAGTTCTTATTTTTTATTTTTTATTTATTTAAGACAAATACAGGGAAACACAGCTAACATTATTTCAGGTAGGTCTTCTCTGCATTATATGCAGTTTACATCTGTGAATTCTACCTCACAACGATTCAGATGACTCACAAGTATTGATGTTCAAACAGATATTTAAGACCATAAACATGCAATCAAATTGTTAAGATTATATTTGATTCATGATCAAAAAAAATTAACTAAAACAATCTCACCTTACCTTACCACCTCACCCAAGCCTAAAACTAAAATTTGAATGTTGTTCCTGGACCAAAGTTGGAGCATTTTGTAAATCACACTAAGCCACATATCCAATTATAAACCACAATGCACAAACAAACACCAACATACAACCCCCCAAAACATGTCATTACTCATATTTAGTTTCATGCTTTAACATAATGTAATACCTTCAGCAGACTTTGTGATCCATTGTGAGCCTGCACAACAGAAAGCTGAGATATTACAGAAGAAAAGCTGATTTCCCACAATCATGCTGTGCTCCATCTCGCTGAACAGATCCTGCTAAAGCCTAGACCTCAGACACGCAGGAAACAACTTTCATTTCCCTCTTTGTGAGTTGAAGAGAGTGGTCTCTGGCCCCCCTTTACTTGCGACAATAGGAGGACACGGGGGAGTGAAGGAGCAGGAGGTCTCCATCTTCAGGACCGGGACCTCCTCTATAGGTGTAGATGAACAGGAGGGGGAGACTGAGCTGCCGATGCCCCCCTAAATCCCCAGCGGGACCTCTGGAGTAATGAAAAGGACTGGGATTCCAGGCTGCCTCTGTGGAGAGTCTCTTTCTCCTGGCCCGGCAGGCAGCGAGGACCAAACCCACGGGTCAAGATTCCTGCACTTGCTTGCTTTATTCCTCTGACGACCAAGCTAATCACACTTCCCACATCACCACCCCCTCACAAGGGTTGGTTTTACATCTAAAAAAAAAATCTGTCTGCATCCAAAATTCGCATCTATCTGAAAATGCCTACCTCTATACACACATTGATGATTCCACGCTGAACATTTAACATTAATAGAATCTTTATTAAGCATTCCACAAACGGTTCTTTATAGAGAAGAAAGGTTAAACATTCTTTAGATTGGGAAAATCTTCATGCTAGAGGGCAAGAGATGTTCACTGAAAGGTTTTTTGGGAAACAAATGTTCTTCTATGGCATTACTTTGAATACAGATTAGCAGTACATATTATACAAATTAGTAGTATATTAATATTATATTATTAGTAGTATATACACATTCATAAAACAGAGGGTGAAAGGCTTGGTTGCTTGCTTTAGAATGCACATTTGAAGAACTTTTAACTAGCTCGGGATTTATCAATGGTCATGAACCGACAGAAACAACAATGTAGGTTAATATAGTTGGATATTACAGTGTATCTGTCATGTTTTTGCTGTCACGTGAGACTTAGTGTCAGTTGCATCACTTCACTGGCATTGAAAAATCCTCTCTCATGGCCTCATTGGATAGTACTGTACTTACCAGACAGAGTACATCATCTGGGTATTTTCACCCATTTTATGATTATATTGAATTTGGGATAAAAATTATCATCATTTTAGTCTAATACAACATTTTTTTCTTTTGCATTTATACCGCAAAAGAACTATTCAGGAAAATCTTTGAGCAACGGTATCTCGTTAGCTAAATTCTGATGCCAAGTAACGTTTAGATGAATACTTAAATATGGGCTACGAATTTTGGGTCACACTTTATATTAGGTGGCCTTAAATACTATGTACCTGAATCCAAAAATACTTACTGTGTGCATAATGTATTGCAGAACACTTCTGGAGCTCTTGAGGTGGGATACGGGTAGGGTTAGGGACAGAGAATATTTTAAAGTCAAAGAAGATGGAGTTTGAAGCACACTGGAACATTCAGTGTAAAATTTTACAATCTAATCAATCATAAATGTTAATAAATATGCCAATTAAGACATTTCGGAGGCATTCATATTCAGCCCTATCTAGGTCTTTGTACACTTCCATAACTCCCTGTGCCCTCCAAGTTCTCTCTTTCTGCAGGTTAGGTCACACTGATTAAATTTAACCATTAGGTAAACGCGTTCATCCGGTAAAAAGCATCTAGGGTGGCCCCTAGGAGCCCTTGAAGACACACATGCATACACATAAGCGCAGAACCTCCTGTACTTCACCCCCGTTGTTTCTAAAAGTGCATTCCATCCTCCCACTATCCTCGTTTATCCAGCCTTCATTTTCCTTTGGTATCGCAGTTTGAGCCTTGGGAGGCAACCTGCCACAGACAGACCTGCCAAATAAAAGCTCATTACTGCTAATGTTGCTTTAACATGCCACTCACAGGGGGTGGGCCGAGTGAGGTCATGGTTCAGCAAAGCAGGGCACCAGCTAAAGTTAATTACACTCTCCCCGGTGGTTCCCAGGCGGTAAACACACTCAGGGTGATGCTGGGACGTCCTGCAGAGCCTCACATACAACACGACAAGAGGCCTCGTTGAGAGATATTACAACATACTTGACAAAAATAAAATAAAAAATGCATAGTAGCAAGGTCACATCCTGCTGTCAAAGAGTGGCAAGCGCTTCATTTGAAACGATCTGCAATGAACACAAAATACAACTGCAAACAATGTTGAGAATGTTACTTTTAAATGTATGATAGGAGACCTTTGTGTTAATCCAATTACAAGCTTATTATAGTATGTTAGCTTCACCACACATTTAAGGGAATAGGCAATTAAAGACTTACTAATTTAAATGATTTATTATATGTAAATACGAATATAAAAAAAAACATTTTCATATCTACAGTGCTTAGCATATATGAGAACACCCCATTTTGAAAACGAATATTTTTATCCATATATTTTACCTATATATTTCTCAGTGAATATGGGTAATATATATTGGTGCATTTGAACAAAACAGATTTATTAAACAGATATATTTCTTATTTAGTCACAGAACATCTTTAGAAATGGAAAGATAATACATTTAAATTGATGCAAAATTCATTCATTTTCTTTTCAGCTTAGTCCCTTTATTAATCAGGGGTCGCCACAGCGGAATGAACCACCAACTTAACCAGCATATGTTTTTACGCAGCGGTTGCCCTTCCAGCTGCAACCTATCACTGAGAAATACCCATACACTCTCATTCACACATACACTAGGGACAATTTAGCTTACCCAATTCACCTACAGCGCAGGTACTGTCTTTGGACTTGTGAGGGAAACCAGAGCACCCGGAGGAAACCCACACCAACACGGGAAGAACATGCAAACTCCTAATGCTAACTGACCCAACCGGGGTTTGAACCAGCGACCTTCTTGCAAAATATTGAAAAAAAAAATTACAAACTACAACATTTCAACAAAACTGTATATATATTTTGTTTCTCTTGATTTTTGCTATTTTTGAAAATTGTATTTAATATTTTTCCCTAACATATAAATTTGGGCTGCTAATTTTTAACCATTATTGTAAGTTATTTTGTTACATAAGCTCCAGATTTGGCTTCAATACTGACTAAACTAATGTATATGCATAGAAAATATTAATTTAAATGAGAGATTTGTGGGGGGTGTACTCATATATGCTGAGCACTGTACATTGTGTATTTAAACAAGTAATAAAAATGCATGCATCGCCTATATACTGTACAAATAAACAAAATGTGTTTGATACAATGCGTTACTGGCCAATTCTTAGCAAATTATGACCAATTTCTGAGTGTTATTTATTATTATTTATTTATTACCCCCCCAGTATAAATTTATGTAGCAGATGCATAAGTTTTACCAGTGAAAATTACTCATCTTGTGGTGCAGATAGCACACTTAGGGGCCCAATTCCAATTCTATTTTATACCCTTAAGTCTACACCTTCCTCTTGGCTCTTGAAACAGAGTAGATGTTTCCATCCATAGATATGAATTAGACTTTTGCATGGAACTGGAATATCGCATAAAACATTTTTCCACTCAAAAAGTCATAGGGAACAAATGCATCTCATCCTGATAAACTGGCACCAAGTATCAAAAAGAAAAAAAACAACAACTATTTGCTATGGTAGGTGAAGCCACTGTGAGCCTTTTTCCTTAAATAAGAAATTACTTGCGCCTCAGAAAACGAAGATCAAACACAATAAACTCGCTGTGGATTTTGGAGGCGCGAGACCACTCTTTTGGGAGCAGAACCGGATAAATGAAACACCACTACTAGTGCAAGCACATTAACATTCAACAAATAACTCACTAGCAAAAAAAATTTGTGCTGTATTTGGATTTTTAAAAATATTTCTAAAGTTTCCTCAGGTGGCTTTTTACGATACAAAGCACAAACTGTGTATTTTCAAAGAGCTAAGAGTAAAATGTAGTACTCTGATAATTCTGACAGTGTGGCTTCTTCTGTCATCGGGTAAGGTTACCAGAATATTGTGCAGCGGTTATTATATGGGAATATCGTTAGCAAAATTTAGCGATTTTTCTTTGAAGAGCATGACTGTAAAACATGAATGCTGTTATGATTGTAATAAAAGAGATGCTTCCTTAGTAGTAAAAATCCTTATTAATGTCTTCTTTTGCATCCATGTTGAAGCTGTAGCTGGTGTATTCAGGGAATTCTCATACCACTTCAGTTGTAGGGTGGTCCTGAAACATCTTCCACTTACCCCTACGCCTCCATCAAAAGGAGAATTGAGAGATGGGGAAGGGCTGAAGGGCCGAAATGGGATTGGGTCTTAAAGGTACAGTAAACAAAGCAACAATGAACAAATAAGTAAATAAACAAAAACAATCTGTCTTCAACCGAATTTAAATTTTTTGGGCAAAATTTCCCTTTAATCTGCTTTTGCAAAAGTAATGCTCCACTATTACTTTTGCAAAAGCAAAAAGTACTATGTAAACACAAAAGAAACAGATATTTAAGGACTCCAGGATCCTGAAGAATCCAGAAAAAGCTCTTGTTAACCACCTTTTAATAAGTTAAACAAGTTTTTCTATGTCTTTTTCTTCAGCCATCTTGTTTAAATGAACGCTACACTGAGCTGTAAGTGTTCTGAGTGTTTAATTTTTGTAGAGAGTGCTCGGGTTGCCTGTCAAGACTGTGGTTAACTCTCTTGGGGAGACATTTGAGGGCTTTTAAATGTATTACTCTGAGAATTTGACCTGCTTACCAGAGTTTCCTTATATTCCAGGAGGCTCAAGGCTCAACGCAAATTGAGAAACAACAACTAATGAAGACCTCAGAATATTTTCACAGTCTCAGCATTCTCCTCAAGAAACTATTACAGATATTGATCATAATGCAAAAACTTCTGTTGAACAGAATTAAATATGCTCAACTGTTGCACCTAGCTCTTCTAAATGCCCAATCTTGTTCCGCTAACACAAATTCTTTGATTTTTAAGAGTGAGCCATGTTTCAAATTTACTTCGTGACTGCTTTAAAGTTGAATTCACATGCACATAAAAAAACCAAACCAGCCCAGCCATGTCCTAATGGTTAGAGAGTTAAGGCTGATTTATAATTCTGCCTCGAGTAATCGGCATGACCCACGGCGCCTGCCTTGCGCCTAGCCATGCATTTATACTTCTGTGTGCTGTTTGTTTTGCTCTGCAATAACACTTCCGAAACGCTAGCTGGCAGTAGGTTTTTATGTTCCTCTGGGTCGAGTTTCTTTGCGGGTGTTTTGTTTTTTCTGAATGCTACAAGTAGCTAAAACTTGCTCATTCAGAGGCGGGAACCGGCGAACGTGCAACAACTTTAATCATAAGGTAAACACAAAACAAAAGTTTACATCTGGAGCTCCTTCACGGGACTTGACACTTGTAAACAATTGCTTTATCGGGCTCGCGGCTCTCAGCACCGCCCACACTCGTCACTGCTACCAAGCCGACCAATCACAGAGTTTGCACTATGTGTCGTTGCGACATGTAGTTTTTTGCGACATGTAGTTTGCGACAATTTTTGAGAGGTGTGTGTTAGCGGCGGCATCAGCCCTGGCGAGGGCTATGCTACTGCACGAGGGCTGTGCTGGACCATACGCATGCACTTGACGCATAAGCATAAATCAGCCTCTAGACTTAGGATCCAAAGGTTGCAGGTTGGAGTCCTGGCAGCAGCAGGAATTGATGGTAAAGCGAATAAATATCCACCTCAACACCAAAAACTAAGGTGATTTCCTTGAGCAAGGCATCGAACCACCAACTCTCAGGGTGCATTGACGTGTGAAAGTCACTTTGAATAAAAGCATCTGCTAAATGCGTAAATGTAAAATGACAGTTTACTCAGTTTACACCTGGTATTAAAATGTGTCTTTTACACCTGGTTATTTATTCCATTTCACTTGTCAAATTGGGAGATATCTTTGAGGGGAGGGTTTGTATGGATTGATCTAATATTGTGAAGTTCGAACTATTTACATACGAATGAGAAAAGGAAAAATATTGTTTGCATTAGGAGTTTGTTAGAACATTTATAATTTTTTACACTTCAAATCCAAACTTTTGATCTCTTTTAAAATATATCAATATAGTTTCTTTCTTCTACCAAACCTGTGGTCTCACACAGTTTAAAAGCAAGATCCTAATGGACAAACAAAACACAACACATCTGTTGATGATGGTTTTCTAGTAATTGAGAGAGACAATAAACCTCTTGCATTTCCAACAAAAATGACCCACAACTGGTTTCATTTTGAGGTTGTTTGTTCAAAGAGACCAAAAGCAAAAGAAAAACTAAAATTCCACCCAGCCATCATTTAGAAATATTTGGAGAAACATATAATCATATAAAAACTAGCTTAATAGACTCTTCACAAATAAGCAGCTCCAGGTAACGAACATGGCTTAATATCTGGGAATAACTAAAGTTTGTAATCATCCAGGTCTGGGAATTTAGCTTGAGGACAACTCTCGATCCAATTGTCTAACTCATTGAGGAATGACATAATTGAATCAAATATCCTAAAATGCAAAAACTGATTTGTGATCTCAGCATGAGTAAGGAACTCTCTCTCTAGCCAGGGTCTGTAAAATCAGGCACAAAATGATGCATTCACATACCACAGCAAGAGCCTGGACTTTAATGGTCTGGAACCTGCACTCAGAGGACAGATTTCCAGAAAGGCTTTTGTCACTCTTTGCCAATGTGTTGTCCCCCATCTTCACCTTCTCCATATATAAATATACACTACATTCTTAAAACTAAAGCTTTCAAAAGTGAGATTTCTCATGCCATAGAAGAAGAACATCTGTAGTGCAGTTCTAAAAAGAACCATTTTTATAATCTAAACCTTTCTTTCACTATAAAAAAAAACAAAAACATTTTTGCGCAATGGAAAGATTCCAGTGCAGTAAATTGATCAAAAGTGGCAGTAAAGACATAACAAAAAAAAAAGAAAAACAGTTCTTGCACACCAACATCAGTGACGCTACTAGAGTAATGGCTGCTATAAAAATCGGTTTTGCCATGGGTTATTATATATTTTTTCTTGTTTTTTTTTTCTTGTTTCTTGTTGTGATCATGACTTCATTTCCTCATGATCTCGACATATCAAAAGTTGTTTTCTCAACCTTACAACCTATTTTTTTTCTGCATATTCTAAGAAGACGTCCTAGACACGCAAACAGTAGCTTCATATCACATTATTTGCAGGGATTCACTTTTTAAAGCAATTGTAAATAACTTGCAAAATTATGCATTAAAGTAAAAGCAGGGTCTTCATCATTCTTCATAATCTAATTCATACATGCAGCAACTTATTTTGCGCCATCTAGAACCTACCTCTAAAATAGTAACAGTTGAGGGAATATTAGTGAATAATGATATAATCATATACATGAATATAATCATGAATGTACATTAATCATGAGCGTGATTGGCCAATAGTATCTGGATGCAGACTTGGATATGCAAGCAGAGATGCAATGACAGACACAATGCACTCAATGGAGCTAGTGACATCACTGTGAGGAGTAGGGTTAGGGGTGGGGTTAGGTTTGGGCATTAAAAGCATTGCATGCAGCACAGCTTGCATCTGCACTGAGTCTGCAGCCATACCCCTCTTCGATTAGCTGTTCTGAACGCACTTAATGTGTGTTGCACGAATGTGCGTCGTCGTCTCTCTCGGTTCACAGGGCTGATGCAGACTTAACTGCTGCTCTAGGCAAAACACTTGTGTTGCCTCTTCATCATACACAATCATTAAGTTACAAGTGGCAGAGAAAGGTCGGAGTGTAGATCTGAAAAATTTCGGTGGCCTGGTCATACATTTGGCAGGTATAATTAATAATAATAGTAATAATAATTATATGCTAATTAATACTTAAATAAATAAACGCAAAAAATTAAAGTCGTAATCACAAGAAAATGAGTTACGTCAAGATCATAAGAAAATTAAGCTGTGATCACGAAAAAGCAAGAGGGGAAAAATATGCATGGCCTCTTAGGGCTTCCGTAGAAATAAGATTAAAGCAATATTAAAATAGAAAACTCCAAACAATATAGTTTCTTTACTGTCATTGACAGTTCTATGAATCTTCATCATACATGGAACATTTTTCTTATAAAATTTCTTATAAAAAAATAACAAATTTTACTAAAAGGTTGTTAACAAAACAAATTTCCTCTGTGGCAGGGGTTTTCAGTCTTGCAGAACTCAAACTTTTGATCATATGGAAAATACTGATCACACTGTCACCACACTTCTCGAGATCACACTTGGATATATGCATATCTGTTGAAATAAGTTAAGGTTATTAAATTAAAAAAAACAATAAATACAAAAATAAAAACACCCTACCTGTGGAAAAGTGACAATTAAGGGGTTGTTGAATCCCTAGCACATCACAAGCACATTTTTGGAAGTGTGTCTAAATTAAACGCATCCCCCTGGTTGCATCCCACCAATATTTCGAACCCTAATTGAGTAATATTCTACAGCCATTCAGCAACACCATCCACCCTTAAATATATATTTCCTCTACAATGCCGAAGGAACTACTGACAGCTGTTTACGCACACCCCGACTCTTTGCTGGGGAGTGGGGTGAAAGGGAGGAACATTTGCAAAAATGTTTTCATAAGAGGTGAAGTGTGCTTTTCAACACATTCCTTATTCCGAAGCATAGTGGTTTCTGAGTCACTGCCATATGACCTCGTTACCTTATAAAAAGGACAATTATATATATCACCATTCGCTAGTATTTGTATTTTCTACGAAGGGTGAACAAACTCTCAATACATTTATACAATCAAATCTACTTTATAACGTTCTGTCTCTCGAGCATCCGCCTGTGAGTGTAGCTTTAGCCTGCTAGCACCGCCAGCCAGCTAAAGCTACCGGCTTTCTCTACTTACTGTCTCTGCTCTTCACCCTGTACGATGTCGTTTGCGTGTTCATCCTTGTGTGCAGAAGAAGCAGCGATGGAGGCGTTGGATGTGGAACTGGAGAAGCTCGGGAACCAGATTCGCCTTCTGGAGATGAAGCGTGCGCAGATCCGGAGGCAGCGGGCCCTGCTCGATGTTCCCCGGACTGCGGCGCGCTCATCTGAGGTAAGTGTCCGATACAGTCTTAACACTCCGTCCACCTCAACCTCGTGTGTTTCTCCGTCCAGTCCCAGCGCACCGAAGCTGCGGCTTGGCCAGGTGTCGGTCACGCTGGCACCTGGCTACCGTGGCACCAGCACCTGGTTGCAGCCGCGTAAGGTGAATACCAGGTCGCGGGGCAGAAGGTCTCCTCCTCCTGTGTTCGAGTTGCCCACGGAGAACCGCTTCGCCCCCCTCTGCGAGACGGGTCGCGATGTGGCTATCATCGGCGACTCCATCGTTCGCCACGTCCGTGCTGCTTCCACTAAAGGTAACAACGTACGCACTCACTGCTTTCCCGGTGCTCGTGTTAAGGATGTTTCTGCTAAGGTACCCGCTATCCTGAGCGCTGGCGAGAGCATCGGAGCTGTCGTTCTCCACGTGGGGACGAACGACACCGGGCTGCGGCAGACGGAGATCCTGAAGAGGGACTTCAGGAGCCTGATCGAGACGGTTCGACACACCTCGCCCGCCACGCAGATCATCGTATCTGGACCGCTTCCTACTTACCGCCGAGGAAATGAAAGGTTCAGTAGACTTTTTGCTCTCAATGAATGGCTTTTAACATGGTGTAAAGAACAGAAATTGCTCTTTGCCAATAACTGGGATGTTTTCTGGGAGCGTCCTAGGCTCTTCCGTCCTGATGGTCTGCACCCCAGCAGAGCTGGAGCTGAACTCCTGTCAGACAACATCTCCAGGATGCTTCGTTCTGTCTGACTAGTAAGTGAAAATTCACATTTTAGCCATATAGACTATTGCTCGTCACACTCAAATCACAGTAATGCATACCAGACAAACCCTATAGAGACTGTGTCTGTTCCTCGTATTATTAGCTCAAGAAATAAACTTACTATGTGCTCCAAAAAACATCTATTAAGAATCAAACCAGAAAAACTGCAAAAAAGTGAAAATAGACATTTTATAAAGCTTGGTCTCTTAAACATCAGGTCACTAGCACCTAAAGCACTTATCATAAATGAAATAATAACAGACAATAATCTTAACGCACTCTGTCTCACTGAAACCTGGCTGAAACAAAATGACTATATTAGCTTAAACGAAGCAACTCCTTCAGGATTCTTATATAAACATGTGGCTCGTCAGACTGGTCGTGGTGGTGGAGTTGCATCAATCTTTAATGATAGTCTTAACGTTAATCAGAGAAACGGACTTATGTTTAACTCTTTTGAAGTATTGGCACTTAATGTTAAGCTTCCGGATATTAGGAAAAAAACTACGTTATCTCTCGCTTTAATCACCATATATAGACCTCCAGGACCCTATGTCACGTTTCTAAAAGAGTTTTCTGATTTTATTTCTGATGTACTAGTTAAAACTGATAAAATGCTAATTGTAGGAGACTTTAACATACACATAGATGACGCTAACGATACATTAGGGCTCGCATTTACCGATTTACTACAATCACTTGGGATAAAGCAAAACGTTGTTGGTCCAACCCATCGCTTAAAGCATACATTAGATCTAATCTTGTCCCATGGAATTGAGGTCATTGATGTAGACATTATACCACAAAGCGATGACATAACAGACCACTACCTCTTATTATATAAGCTGTGTTTACCTGAAATTAGCAAATCTGCACAGATATATCGCCCTGGTAGAACTATCGTCCCATCCACTAAAGACGAATTTACAAATAACTTACCTGATCTATCTATATTTCTAAATGTACCCGCGAACGCAAATGACCTTGATGTAGTAACTAGCAATATAGACGCTATCTTTACTAACACACTAAATACTGTGGCACCAATTAAATTAAAAATGGCTAGAGAGAATAAAACCACACCATGGTATAATAGTCATACTCGCGCTCTCAAAACAGCTAGTCGTGCCCTGGAACGTAAGTGGAAAAAAACTAAATTAGAGGTTTTTAGACTCGCGTACAAAGATAGTATGTCCAGTTATAGGAGGGCTCTAAAATCCGCCAGGACAGAGCACCTCCGCAAACTGATAGAAAATAATCAGAACAATCCTAGATTCTTATTTAACACTATTGGTAAATTAACAAATAATCGGTCATCTCTGGAACAGAATATCCCTCCGCACATTAGTAGTGATGACTTCATGAATTTCTTCAGTGATAAAATAGAAGGCTTCAGACAGAAAATAGAAGATGTTAAACTTTCTGCTCCACATTATACCTCAGATTCATTAAACAGTCCACTGAATCAATATAATCTACAAAGCTTCAACAGGATAGAACAGGAAGAGCTAGTTAAACTTATAAATGGTTCTAAACCAGCTACATGTATGTTAGACCCAATTCCAACTAAGTTACTGAAAGAGTTGTTACCTGTAGTAGGAGAACCTCTTCTTAATGTTATTAACTCTTCTTTATCTTTAGGCCATGTTCCAAATCCTTTCAAGCTAGCTGTTATTAAGCCTATTATTAAGAAACCACAACTGGACCCCAGCAACTTGGCTAATTATAGGCCTATTTCAAATCTTCCATTTATGTCTAAAATACTAGAAAAAGTTGTTTCTGCCCAATTATGCTTCTTTCTACAGATGAACACTGTTTTTGAAGTGTTTCAGTCAGGTTTCAGGCCTCATCACAGTACAGAAACCGCATTAGTGAAAATAACCAACGATCTACTCTTAGCTGCTGACCAAGGCTGCATCTCGTTATTAGTTTTACTGGATCTTAGTGCTGCATTTGACACCATTGACCACAATATACTTATAGATCGCTTAAACTCTACAGGTGTCCAGGGACAGGCTCTACAATGGTTTAAGTCATACTTAACTGACCGTTACCAGTGTGTTAATATAAATGGACAGCCCTCACAAACCAGGCCAGTGCAGTATGGGGTGCCTCAAGGGTCAGTTCTAGGTCCTTTGTTGTTTACAATATACATGCTACCCCTGGGAGACATTATTAGAAGACATGGGATCAGCTTCCACTGCTATGCAGATGATACCCAATTATATATTTCAACAAAACCTGATGAGACATCTGAACTGTCTAAACTAACTCAATGTATTAAAGATATTAAAGACTGGATGACCAACAATTTTCTTCTCTTAAACTCAGACAAAACAGAATTATTACTTATTGGGCCTAAATCCTGTACACAGCAGATCTCACAACTTGACCTGCAAATAGAGGGATGCAAAGTTAGCATTAGCTCTACTGTAAAAGATCTGGGCATTATATTAGACAGCAATTTATCTTTTGAAAATCATATCTCCCATGTCACAAAAACCGCCTTCTTTCATCTGAGAAATATCGCTAAGTTACGAAATATGCTATCCATCTCAGATGCAGAAAAGCTAGTTCACGCTTTTATGACCTCTAGGCTGGATTACTGTAATGCTCTGTTCGCTGGTTGCCCAGCATCTTCTATTAATAAACTTCAGCTGGTACAAAATGCAGCTGCCAGAGTTCTTACCAGGTCTAGAAAATATGATCATATCACCCCAATTTTATCCTCCTTACACTGGCTGCCTGTTAAGTTCCGTATTGATTACAAAATATTGCTTCTTACCTATAAAGCTTTAAATAATCTAGCTCCTGTTTATCTAACTAACCTTCTGTCTCGTTACAATCCAACCCGCTCTTTAAGATCTCAAAACGCAGGGCTCCTGGTAGTACCTAGAATAGCAAAGTCGAGTAAAGGAGGTCGAGCCTTCTCGTTTATGGCTCCTAAACTCTGGAATAGCCTTCCTGATAATGTCCGAGGCTCAGACACACTCTCTCAATTTAAAACTAGATTAAAGACTTTTCTTTTTAGTAAAGCATACACTCAATGCATCGGATAACGGTATGGTATATTAGTGTACTCGTTCCGTCTTAATACACCAGCCATTGTGTTAGAAACTCTCATATGCTTTACATTGTTGTTATATAACTGCTATCTTCATCCATAACAATCCTTCTCTTTCTGGTTTAAATACACTATGAACAGCAGCTACGCTAAATATTTTCTTTATTTTCTACTTCCACCTGGGGATACTCATCCCGAGGTCCCTACAGATTTGCAGCGCCATCGATGCGATCCTAGACCTCTGAAGAGATGATCCGAAGGTATCCTGGACCAGGCCGTATCCCGAGCTGATACCGGGGTGGCCATGGAGGAATGGAGCGCATGAGACTGATTCCTGAAAGGCTTCAGTGATGAACAAGTCTACGTTTGATCCTGTGGGCCAGCCTACCCTCCCGCTGGTGCCCTACCCACACCTGCAGCTTACACGATGGATGTCAGCTTCTCCAGCCCGGCGACTAGACTGCAGCTCCACATAGGAAGTTTGGCCAGAGGAAATGACCATGCCTAACATAGCCTGCTTTCTCTCGAGGTTTTTTTTTTTCCCTTCACTTCGTCAATTGGTGAAGTTTTTTTTTCCTCCACTGTTGCCACTGGCCTGCTTGGATTTGTGGAGCTGCGCTTCGGTGGATTTGCTCTTCAGTGTTTGAACTTTCACCAGTGGAACTTAAGCCACACTGAACTGAACTGAACTGAACTAAACTCAAAAATGTGGACTTTAATTGAACTTGTTAAGCTGCTTTGACACAATCTACATTGTAAAAAGCGCTATATAAATAAACTTGAACTTGAACTTGAACTTATACAGGATATCATCTAAGTGGAGTAATAAATGTAGCATAAAGAGAAGGGAACGTCAGGCACATGCTTTGAAAAGGAGCCACGGAGCATTCAGTCTCTCCCCGTTGATAGAGGCAGAGATGGCATCCACTGATAACGACTGTTCATCATCACATTGCTCTCTGCTGCCACATGGCATCACTATAGAGGGGATGAGCCCACACCTGCTTCAAATCGGCTATCAACCTGGTGGTCAGAGTCTCGAAGAAGAGAGTGGACAAAAGCCATAAACGATGACAGACAAGAGTAAAAAGGGGCAGAGGAAAGGTAAACAATGCCCTGTCAAAAGTGATTCCCGCTCAAAATGGGCTCTTTACAGGATTTAAAGGTACAGTAGGTGATCTGCCAAAATGCTAACCAGTTAGCATAATATCTTTGAAACACAGTCCCACCCCTGCCGTCCAAAGCCACGCCTCCTGAAATCGCAAATGCGCACACCTTAAAGATGACAGCAGACAACCCACTAGATCATGTCATTCTTCATTTAGAAAACTTTACAGTACTTTTTAATACTACAATTCTGAACGAAAAACTACATTATATCTAGCATGTTTTCAGTTATGTATATAGCAAGCAAAACTTGTCATAATGTGCAATATTTCATGCATGCAAGGATCGTTGGTCTCACTCTCTCACACTTTGTCCTAAAGTGACTATTGTATGCTTAGTGGTTGGCCGGCGGCGTGCAGGAATTACACTTATTACTAAGCCACACTTACATGCTATTTCAGCCTAAATATTCAGAGTAGCGGTAAACAATATAGGGAGCACGTCACAGGTTGTCATTGTTCAAAAATGAACCAATGTAAATATATAACCAACTTCACCTCAGTAAAGCAGGCTAGGCGGAATAGTGCTATTTACTGATGTTTTGTTGTTAAACTAAATAAAAATCTACATTATCGATGTTGTAAAAAGTCCCTTATGAAACTGAAAATAGTTACACTACCTGAACAACACTTGCGTGCATATAACCCATTCATAACAACAACACAATCTAACTAGTTTTGTGTAACTAAAATAGTTTTAAAACAAAACAATACCTGTCTAAAAGAAATACTTCAGCCATGGTGTCTTCCTTCCTCCAGCGGGCAAAACTAACTCCAATATTGATTCAGGATTTTAAAAAGTTTTGATTCAGAACTTGATTTTACCGCTGTGTCTCGTGTGCGCATGCACGCTTCAATGGTGGATCTGCGTGACCAGAGATGCGCAGATGTACAAATCTACATTTGTTGACAGACAGTTTGGGCTACTTAACAGAATTATGGGAAATGTCGGCCCGACAATATTTAATTGGATGAACATTTTTTAGTCTTATGCCTTACCCAGATTATAAAAATACATATCAATACATTTAGATCATTTACTTTAATCATTACTATTGCAATGTGAAGAGACTTTCGACCAGCACAACAAAAAATGTTTCTGAAGACAATCACCTACTGCACCTTTAAGTGACAGGAAGCAGTGAATAAAGTACAAATGAAATCAGGTTCAGGGTCAGGTTTCAGCTATTGTTTTAATACAATGTTTAGCTTGAAACTGACTAGAAATATTAGTGATGCAAGTTGAGATTACTAGAAAAGTTCATTTCAACTACAAAATATAGAGCATTAAAGATTTTTTTTACAGTGTATGTGTGTGCAAGCACCATATGTATGTATGTATGTATGTGAGTGAAGTTTGATTTAAGCTCTGCATGCAAAGCTTATACTCATACTTGCAAATTTGATCAGAAACTACAGTGTAGAAATGATGCAAGTAGACGATAAATTTCAGGAGTTTTTGCGAAAAAGCCAGAATAAATGTTGTTTTGACTATTAATGTATCTCAACATTATGCTGACCATAGAAACCAGCTCCAGTGAAGGCACTCAGAATGAAAAAAAAATTGACTAGAAATTTCAGCAGTTCAATTCCTTTTCCTAAAAGACAAATAACTTTATTTATTGTGCACTTTAAACTTTAAGACTTCACAAACAGCTACATTATTCGAAAGCATAAAAGGAGCATTTTAAAGGACAAGCATAATTACATAATTCACTATTTGAGGTTGTATGATAGTATCAAAGAAATGTCTTACAATTCAGCTAATAAACATCACAACATGCAATATTGACAGTCTGTCAAGTTTTGTAAAGACCACAGCAGTCTCTTCATAAAAGCAATGCTATTATCAAAAGTCCTGCAGATATTATAGACGGTATACTACTTGAAACATGAAATGTACAATACTGAAGCAACCTTTTAGGACTTCAGTCAAAAATCGGCCAGAGTTTGGTGCACCAGAGTCAAGAGAACATGTCTGAAACTAGGCACAGACTGAAGTCCATGACTCTTCAACAAAGCATGTTATTCTGCAGACGAAGCAAAACTAAGACCAAGCCAATGCCACATTTCTTGACTTGGTGTTTTTCTCTGCTCTTCTGAAACTAAATACACCTCTATATTTTGTTGAAGTCATGCTAACACTGAGACGTAGCTGAACAGGTTCTGGCCAGTGCGTTACCCAGAGTGCTCAGGGGATTGAAGAGCGCAATGGAAACTTTGTTACTTCAACTTCACAAAATAAAAATACAAATCAGGCATTTCAGTTGAAACACTGCATATTTTCATATAGAAAATAAAACAACAACACACTGAAAATGTACTTCACTATATCTGTCAAGAGTCGTTCAACTTTTAATTATTTCAACAAAACACCAAATTTGCTTATGACCATTATATAATGAAAAAGCATTTTTAAAATGTCTACAAAAAAAGACACTGTAAAAATGTTTCATTATAATTATATATCTATATGTGTGTGTGTGTGTGTGTGTGTGTTCTATTTGCTGTTATGCTTTCAAACTGCAATTATTATAGCTTATTACCTGGTTTTTGCACTGTACTTTATGTCACCAACCGAGACAATACATCACTTCAAACCACTAAAAATGACTTTTCAACATCAAAAGTCATTGGAGAAGAAATGAAGGTCCCATAAAGCAATTCAAAAGAATAGGCAATCAGAAAACACCCACTAATAGCAACAAGTTTATTACTAGACTCTCAAACTGGAGGAGAAAAACCCTAAACAAACAAACAAAAAAAGCATTGGTAGTTCATTGTTGTGAAAAGAAAAAGTCCATCACTACATCTGTCAAAAATTATTTTATTAACAAAACATTCAACTTAGGATCTAATGCTTTTATTTCTTGAATGGCAAGATGTAATCTTACTATCTTTCTTTTCACTCTCCAAACCGTCTTGTAAAAAACAAAATCTACAAAAACTGTGCGGAAAAAAAAAAGTGCAGTCACGAACTTGAAATGTCTTTGGTACATTGTCATATGCATCTGTCAAAAATTATTTTATTTTATCATCAAGAAATCCAACTTAAGTAATTGTTGTTTAAAAACCTCACAGAACCTCTGGACTCTGGAAAAAGGAAAAATGAACCAGGTTAGATTGTGATGTTGGCCTGCTTAATGCAAAATAACAGTGTAATTGCATAGCAAACCAGGGGATAGTGATTAGTCATGATTACTAGCGAGGTGCAGCCAAAAACTTCAAAATGTTTCCTCGATGCAGAGATATGTAGCACTGTGAAGTATTTCTCAACTCTGGAAAAGAAGTACAAAAAAGCAAATACCGAAAAGAGAAACAAAGCGTACATAGGAAATAAAGCATCTGATGCTTTGCAAAATGACTAAATTGAATTTTCCATTGTGTAAAACAGTGGCACTGGACCTTGGTGAAATACTCAAGTAGCCAAATTCATTTTATCATACATAAGATAAAACAGCTAAAATGGCTAAATTGTCAGCTTTTTGGCTGAAAGAGATAAATGTCAACAATAAAAGCCAAACGTATGCATATTTGATGCTTCACACAACAGTTTGTTTACTCACTCTTAAGTGTTTCCATTCTTTTGGGAGACATTTTAAAGAATGTTGGAAAGCAATGACTATTAATATCCATGGTAGCAAAAGAAACATACAAAATGCAGAAGTTAATGGTTTTCAAAATGCTTTAAATTGTCTTATGTGTTCAACAGAAGCAGCTTTAACAATTTCATTTTTTATAATTTTTTTTAAATCACACAGAAAGAAATCTGCAATCCCACGGTTACTATACTAATGAACACAACTTCTCACAGGCAGATGCATTTGCATTTATTAGAGTGTTGCAATATAGTTATTTTAGCACGCAGTTTGCTTTACATTCTTTGCAAAAGCAAACAAAATTATTCATTCATTCATTTTCTTTTCGGCTTAGTCCCTTTATTAACCTGGGGTCACCACAGCGGAATTTATCCAGCATATGTTTTACGCAGCGGATGCCCTTCCAGCCTATCACTGGGAAACATCCACACACACCCATTCACTACGGATAATTTTAGCCTACCCAATTCACCTATAGTGCATGTCTTTGGACTTGTAAGGGGAAACCGGAGCACCCGGAGGAAACCCACACAAACACGGGGAGAACATGCAAACTCCACACAGAAACGCCAACTGACCCAGCTGGGGCTCGAACCAGCGACCTTCTTGCTGTGAGGCAATTGTGCTACCCACTGCGCCACCGTGCTGCCCCAAACTAGATTATTTTTATACTTTTTTTTTTTTTTTATCTTTGGGCTATGACCCATTTCAGAAGTCAACATTTGAAATTAATCAGAACTATAGACGTTTATATACATATTTATAAAATAAAGGTTATGTTCAACAATGTGGTCTCAATGAGATAAGATTAACCTGTTAGTCAAAACATTCAGTAATCATAATATAAAAAACAAACAAAAAGATAGACATCCAATGATTCCAGAATCTAAAATCAGAATTGAAACAGCACTACACTACCTGACCAAAGTCTTGTCATCGATCCCAGTTGTTAGAGCAACAAATAATAACTTAACTTCTAGCTGATCATTTGGAAAAGTGGCAGAAGGTATTAAGGTATTTCGATTAATCATCTGTTAAACTGCATTCCAATCATCACAGATACTGCAGAAGATTTATTGGGACCCGCATGAACCAAGATTCTCACAGAAATCAGTCAAGTTTGGTAAAAGAAAAATCATGGTTTGGGGATACATTCAGTATGGGGGTGTGCAAGAGGTCTACAGAATGGATGGCAACAACAACAGCCTGAGGAATCAAGACATTTTTGCTGCCCATTACATTACAAACTACGAAGAAGGTCAAGGTGCTCCAGCATTGGCAAGCCCAGTCACCAGATATGAACATTATTAAGCATGACTGGGGTAAGATAAAGGAGGAGGCATTGAAGATGAATTCAAAGATTTGATGAATTCTGGGAGTCCTGCAAGAATGCTTTCTTTGCCATTTCAGATGACTATTAATAAGTTATTTGAGTCATTGCAGAGAAGTGTGGATGCAGTCATCTGAGCTTGTGGGAGTCATACACAATATGAATTATTTTCTCACTGCACCATGACTTATATTTTATACTGTACATTATTTCTGTTAAGTGACAAGACTTTTGTCTAAGCAAAGTCAGACCTTACTGTCCTAATTAAATAATTAAACATCGAAGCATGATCATATTTTATTTTGGTAAAATAAGCATAATCTAGGGGTCTTTGCCTTTCATATAAGCCACTTCTGATACCAAATGATCAACTAGACATCAAGTTATTATTTGTTGTTCCTAAAACTTGGATAGGCAACAAGACTTTTGTCAGGTAGTGTAGTTAATTCGCAGAACTGTTTTACAAACAACGGTTAAATTGTACAAATTAACTATTCAAACTCTATAGTAACCTCAGACTAGCAGGTCAGTCTCTATGTTGCTCTATGTTAAATAGTTAGTATAACAGAGCCCGCCAGGCTCAGTCAGGGGCAATTGGGCCTGGGGTTTGTTTTCCCATGAGTCATCTATAAACTCTGCTCAGGTGCACAGTGTCTTTATCCAGTGTTTTACACACATCGTGTGATGTCACCCAGTCACTGGACAGCCAGCACAGCAAAAATAATATTTAGCCTCAAAAAGCGTTTCTTGGACTGGTTTCTATGGTTACTTAAATATTGTGAAGAGCATGGTGGGACACCCATAACACTGTAGAGAACAAAGGTTAAGCGCAAACCGTCTGCCAGTTTCATTAGACTTTAGGCTCTGGATGATCTTTAAAGGGTGCTTTGAAGAAACACAAACGCATCTGGATATTTTAAAACACATCAATGGACGAATAAATAAATAACTGATAGACATCTACTGAGCAGAAAATTGTGGTGTAGTACAAAGCTGCTGTAGGGCAGGACTGCCCGGTGCTGTATGTGTGGGGATAAAAGAAGTGTTTTTCATGGAGGATTACCAGGTTTACCTCTGTACTGATGTTTGTGAGACTGCAGAATGGACTGTGAATGGTCCGCAGCAAACCAAGTCCAAGAACTACCCCCTTCTGCTCTCCCCTTAAAAATAGCCTTAAACAAAAGGTTCTCTCACTGGGCCAACATCAACATCCAATAAAGCTCAAAGATAAACATGGGGCGGGTTCCATGGCAGAGTAGATTTCATCCCTTGGGAAACATGGCCAATTCTCCCCCATCTGCTCAAACACGAACCTGCTGGCTTTTATGCCAAAAGATTTTATTTTTAAACGACTCCCATTAGAAAACTTTACCTGGAATTTGTACGCGATTGTCTTCGCGCAGCTAGGAGCATTATATATCACATTGACCTTCAGTTTTGATTGGCTTGTATCAGCGACAGGTCCGTTTCTCTTGGACTCAGCATTTGTATGATTCCCTCATGCACACTTTTAAGGGAGAGAGTGGTTTGAGTTTAAAAACATCAGCAACGTTGCCATCTCACTTTCACAATGTCCTTGACTGTGTACCAAGATAAAGAGAGTAATTTTAAGCTGGAGCCAGTTCAAGACGTGGACGAGACGCAGGTGTTGCACTGCAAACAGAGGAACCTTCTGGAGATAAAGATGAGACTTGAATGAGGTATAACATTAGAGTATAGCATTGCAGATAACCAACTTCTCACAAAAAAAACAGTAAACTCAATAGTGGTTATATTCTTTATTGGTTGTCCGGCTGCTATTTTACTCGGCTATCTGAGAACTCTTTTTTTCATCAAAGGCATAAAACCAAGTTCAACAACTATGGAACATGGTTTAAAGCACATCCGCTTTAAACCGCATCCATTGTATTATCGAATCATCTGAACTGATTATGTGAAAATATCTATAGTGTCTTCTCCCATCGTCTGGAGCCTTTGTGTGTTGTTTGAAGTCAAATGTCTGGCGTATTGGAGTATTTCGGCCATTCAATACACTCCTCCCTTGTGAACAGATGTTTCAAGGCAATGAGGCAGCAGGACTCATGTGACAAGGGAACAGTGTGGGAATGAGAAACAACGGTGAAATGTGTGCTTTTTGTGTGAAAGTCAATTCGTGCATTACACCAATCTACTGCAGATTTGCCACTTTGTGCCAGTCAGCAGATGTTAAGCTTTTTAATGATGCAGCATCTGGGATTTCTTACAACAGCATATGATACAATAACGCAACCGTCATTTACACTGAACCCGAAATACTTTGCGAAGTACACCGAGTTACACGGAGTGTTTACAAGGGTCTCTTTTTAGGCATATTACCAAATTTACAAAAGTCCCTTCCAAGAAATCAGTTTTAATATACGGTCTCTGTCAGAGTGCTACTCTTCAGGATATGAGAAAAACTCTGTGTTCTTTTAATCGCAATTTCGTATGTGGTCAGACATTTGCATATGTCATTATAACAATTTCACTAAGACCCCATTTACACTAATACGTTTTAGTTTTAAAATGCTTAAGTTTTGCTACCGTCCACACTACGTCCACCTTCCGTCCACACTACCCTGGAGTTTCGAGCCCCAAAAATGGAGCGTTTTGAAAACGCTGAAGAGGCCGTTTTGGTTTTAAAACGCTGCTGCTCTGTGTCAGTGTGGATGGGGAAAATGGAGACATCTGAAAACGGAGGCGTGGCTGCCGACATTCGCGCTACCTTGTGGCTTTTTCTCAATCAAGTACACAAAGTCCTTTCCCTGTAAGTTCCCTGTAAGACTTCACAAGTGTATAACGAACAATTAAGGACACATCGGCTAAATTCACCATGGCTACGTTTCACTATCTTAACAATAAAATGAAAACATGACAAAGTCTCTTAATATTTTTTTAATTAACAACTTAAATATAACAGACACCAAAAATTTTAAGGCACCTTGTACATATTTATATGCCAGTCATTTAATTTATAACAAAATGGAGCCTAATAACTGCCTCCTTTCATTTTCATTGAAAAATATGAAACATTAGGCTCACTGTGTGGTTTTGGCAATATGTGCTTAATGTCAGGCTATGCACAAAATAAAGATTATCAGAGGAAATGCATGGTGAATGAAATAGCCGTTTCTTTTGCTGAATATAATAATCAGTAAGCTATAATTTTATTGATCAATAATAATTATAAAAGTATAAAGTACAATAAGTTTATACAATATAGGAAATAAAGGCAAGCAATCAGTCAAATGTGTGGAATCAGTGTATGTGCTTACATAAATTAATAGGTATATTAACTTTTCTTTGCGCTCAGCTAAAACACGTTACTGAACACGTGTTTTGTAGGCTATAGGCTATAGATTCAAAAGACCGACTCGTTAGATATAGGTCTACTACACAAAATGAATTATACATTGCATTTAACAACTAGAGAGAGATGAGATCCAGCGGCAGATTCGGGATGGACTGGCGACGTTCGACTGCTCTAAGCCAGGCAGGTGTGTTCAGAGCTCCCGCTGACTGCCTGGAGCTCAGACATCCGCAGACACTGCAGCACATGCCAGAGTGCATGTATGGTCACGTGATGTTCGTTTTCAGCAGTGTAGTGTGGATGGAGAGCATTTCAGAAATGCTACATGAAACGCCAGTGTGGACGTGGATCTAAACGTGGTTCTAAAATGCCGTTTTAAAACTATACAGTATTAGTGTAAACAGGGCCTAAATTCAAGCTCTAATTGAATTTTTGACCAACCAATGTTTGAGATGCATTTAATCCATCATTAAACCTGCCACCTATAAGGCAGTAAGTGCATCATATTACATTGATCAACTTACTGGTTATAACATTTGAAAGGATGACATCAAAACCCTGAAGATCAGCAAAGATTTTCCATTTAATCTTACTGAGGTATTTCAACTTGTAAATAATGCATTGTTGAATAATGCAAAAACTTGTCTGCCATATGCATAACTCGATACTTTAATGTTTTGCTCTACAATTCATCTAGAACATGAATGTTGAAGCAATATATGAAATGTATGCATCTAATAAATCACCAGATAAGAATGTGTGAGTCAGATAAACACTTGCGCATGTTAACGACAGGCCTTAATTTACTCATTATTGAAAACAATATAATCTTAAAACCCCATATGAAAATCTCAAATCCACCAGCAATGAATCACTATTGTAGCTTTTCTTTCTGTGCTTGAACACATTTATCATTTAAGGGATAAGGAAATAAGACACTTTTCCACTTTTTTCTACTAGGGAATTTTAAAGCATTACAACCCATTAACCAAATCAACTACCTGAGGTCAATCACAACATTACAAACTCTGGTTTGAAGAGTAGGCTTCAGTTCAGTAGCAACTGTATAGAAACAAATATAAATAACATCAGCACATCTTAGCAAGCACATCAAATAGCAGACGTCTAAGAAACCCGAACATCACAGTTGCAGTTCTAGCATGGGTAAGCAGAACTGCAAATCAAAATCACTTTATTCATCAATTCTAATGATTGCAGTAATAAAGTTAAGTACAAGCATGGACAACTAAATTAGATCATCGACAATAAGTGGGACGGGAGTTAGATGAAAAAGAACAGGGACATACAGGGGCCTTCCAAATGTTCTCCGCCTACAATAACTCTAATGAAGACCTGGAATTGCCTGTAATCAAATACACCTCAATTGTGCTGGTTCTAATATCCATCAAAGATCATGTTAATATAAAAAGTCCTGTTATTAAAGAATGAAGTCCAAAGACTTTTCCAGCTCTGCTTACATCACCTCTCTGCCTGGGGTAAAAACCATTCTACCCTGGCATAATAAGTTGTTTTGCAGTGGTAACAACCATCTCGGAATTAAAACAGCTGGTTTACATACTAAAAACAGATCATTCTGTGCAGATCAAGGAGCTCCTGCAATATTGACCATGTTTATGTACTGAAGTTACATTGTAACTGGCAACTTGCCTAAGACAAAGGAAAAGAGGATGACTGTTGGAAGAGGTATCCATTACTGACATGGTTTTAGTTTCGGCCCAGAGTGTAGACGATTATATGGGTAATCCCATTACCCATCTAAACATTAGTCTACAAGCCAGACGGATCTAGAGCTTTAACTGTGATTGATTCCCCCTCATTTAACACATACAGGCCCCTTAAAGTGAAAGGAAACCATTTTCACAAATCAAGTGCTATAGAGGGATAATTTCCCAAAGACCTGTTCTCGGCCGGCTTTCGTCCACATTTTAAAAGTATCATAAAAATGATGGATTGCAGAACATGGATAGACATAAAATTTCCAAAATGTGCATATAAAAACTCCACTTAAGGTGGACCTTTTATTTTTAAAGACGACATGCATAAACTATCATGGAAACAAATTTTTTTAGAAAAATCCTATATTTTCTTCAAAGACGTGCCTCAATTTATGTGACTGAATGGCTCAATCGGTAGAGTTTGGTGCTAAGGTCATGGGTTCAAGTCCCAAGGACTGCATGAACTGAAAAACAAGAACAAAAAAAACAAGCATGCCTTCAATACAATATATGCATAAAGGAAAATTCAATCAGTAAAGATGCTGGTAATTCTGAAGAGGTTCATCAAGAAGACAGGCCTATTTTCACTTCCAAACATAGAGCTTTGGAATGGATTTAAATGCTGCTTTATTAACCATTGCTTCTGAGATAATTTTTAATGGCTTGGTGTGGCATGACCCTTAAAAATATTCAGCAAAAATCCACATCTTGACACAAAGATGTTTGTGTTCTAAATATATTTGATTTTGTGTAATGAAATGTGCTTCATAGTTTACGCCATCAGAAAATGCTATTTTCCAACCCCCTCTTTGTCTAGCACAATTCCAAACATTTGGAGGGCACTATACCCACACTGACCACACAAGAACTTCCAGAAAGAACATTGGACAAATCTAAAATATTTGCGTGTATGCAATTTTGACAAAAACAAGCTTCGGCTATAGTCAAGCCACAAGTGAGTGCTCCAAACACCATGTCCAATTTCAATTCTTCAGCGTTTTCGTTGGGTTATCAAATTAAATCAACTCTGAGTTGGTCCTGGGCATTGTAGGAGCTATGTGGGATTGTGGACAAGTAAAACAAACCAAGACCCTAGAAAAGTGAGATTAGAAGCAGGCCGGTTGTGTGCATTTGGAGAAGAGGCAAATCTGAGGGGGGCCTTAAGGTCGTGAAAGACTAAAAGAGTTTTGCCACAGAGAGAGAAAAAAAAAAAAAAAAAAAAAAAAGGTGGACGTGTGGGCCGTGAGCCAGACAGTACTGATGGTTAACTAGCAAGCAACTGTGTTAAACTCCTTCACCTGGAACAGCATCTGTAAATATCCAGCTGTGCAAATACATACGTGTTTAGTGCTCCAGGCCGGGTGCCTTGACTGAAGGAATGAGCAACACAAACAAACAAATGCAAAGCCATTTAAATGTAATGACTTCTGTGGTGTAATGAAATCAAGCATGGCAGATATGTTTCAATACTGTTCTTCCGCACATTACCCCTCTATTAAAAGCCGAAGAGGATCTTATCGGTTTGTTTTGCTTCATTCTTGCGGGTTCATATTTGAGTTGGTACACTGAGGGATTATAAAAGCTTATCTAAAGCAACTCGAAGGCAACTTGCTGCGGGTCCTGTAGATCATTGAAACTCTATTATCAAGACCAGTACATTTAAAAACATTAAATAAAAGGAATTAAAAAAAAATAAAAATAATAAAATAAAAAAAAAACAGTGATAAGGATGGACCACTGCATTAGACCCAGATCTGCCAGAGATTTGAGCTACTGGATGAAGTGTGTTGACTGATGACCAAATGCTATATATTGCATTATATGCCATTTGTTTATCAAAAAATAAAAAAATAAAATAATAATAATAACAACAACCACATCAGAGATCTCTGAAACTATGGCCTGAAATTGTGTATGAGTAAAATTAAATAAATCAGAAATCTGCAACTTTAAACTTGTTTTTTTAAAGGCTTTGGAGAAACTAGCACTTCCTTAAATACTCTAAATGATCAATGTTCCATGGCGGAGAAACATTACATTTATTATACCATACTGATCATCTTTCCAAAGCATCATGGCACATGTTTTGGAGAGCAAATGTGTGCTTCCAGCTCAATAATAAAAAAAATTGTGTTTTACAAGCCATGGTTAAGCAAAAAGACTAACCTATGCTTGGTACCCACCTGGCACATGAACAACCTGCATGACATCAGAAGGCCTGGAGTCCTTTTAAATCATGTCCCAGCAGAGTTTTAGAGCACCAAGGGTCAGTGCAGACTGCTAACATAAGTAGGTGGGCATGAGCAATGCCTAGCACAAACCACAAAGCCAGAGGTCAGCTTCTATGGCATCACCTTCACACTACATTTGGCTCCTGAAGCTGGTTTGGGCTGAGAAAGCCCAAGGACCATGTCCCTGACATGACCAGACCCTGCTGCAATGGGAGGAAGAGTTCCATTAGCTCAGCCCAGAATGAGTCACAAAAACCTAACACGTCAATAGTTTTAAGTTCCTTTTTATGGAGAAACTGGGAAATTATTAAAGACATTTATGACTGGTTTCTTTCATCGACTCTAGACTCTTTAATGCAGCTAATATGACATTCAAGACACTCTAAAAAAGTCAAAAAGGCTGTTACTATTATGCCCCCATTATAAAAGCTACTGATTTTGTACCATTAAGGCACATGAAACGCAAACTTCAACTGTCTTTATAATTGTGATGTACTGTACACTAACAGCTACTTCTGTTCAAAAACCTGTTAAACTGCTCGTTAGATCAAATATCTAATCAGCAAAAACACAGCAACAATGTAGACTAGGTAAAGACAATTTGCTGATGTTAAGTATTGGACAACAAAAGAGTAGAACAATTTTACCTGGTCTGATGAGTCTTGATTTCAGTGTTTCCAGCTCCTTGTTGAATTGAAAGTTGTTAAAGGAACTTAATTCAATTAAGGAACACGTTTCATTGAAATTGAATTGTTATTTCAACCTATTAGAATGGAGTCATTTTAACCTATTTGACTAGAGTTATTTCAACTTTCATTCATTCATTTTCATTTCGGCTTAGTCCCTTTATTAATCTGGGGTCGCCACAGCGGAATGAACCGCCAACTTATCCAGCACATGTTTTACGCAGCGGATACCCACTGCGCCACTGTGAGGCCGTTATTTCAACTTATTTTAGGCAAATAGAACCCACATGCAAAAAATTATGAACCAATTATGTCAAATCATTTTCATTTGAGTCACTTTGTGAATTTAACTTGCCTGGAACAGAGTTTTAAATTGCAATTGCTTAAAGCATAATTCTGGGTCACTGAGGTAAGTATCAAACATTGTTGTTAATAAAGCTGCCAACAGCCAATGCATGAACGCTACTCTTCTGCAAGGTGGCAACCTCAAAACCTTACTTAAAAATATTCTAAATCATTTAACTAAGTAAGGACAAACCCTAACAAGTTTTCTTTCTTAACTTACAACACCTAAGATTACTTTTATTGTCAACATTTCCCCCTCTTAACACAATCCCACAAAAAGAATCCTGGGAACTATCCACAAACCAGACAGTTACACCAACACAATTCCATCATGTTGTCTCCATGTTTGTTTGTTTTTTTTGTTTTTTTACAAATTTAAGTGGATTGAACATATAAATAAAATGTTTTTTTTTTTTTTTTTAAATACAAGAATTGTGTTGTTTCGGCTCATTTTGAACAAGTAGAAATGAACATTTTTTGAGTGCATGAAAAAATAAGGCAGTTATGAAGTTAAAAGCGAGCCCATCCCGCTACTTGCAAGGAGTATGTAAAAAAGTGAAAAATGCTTTTCCGATGTGATAAAAAAAATGTACAAGACTTTACTCAAGGATTATTTCCTTAATAATTGATTGTATGGTTGTGGTTTGCTATTGGTCAATCACATTTTTCAACTAATGATATGAAGGAAGTTATTTTCATTAAAGGTTACAAGGCCATGAACAAAAAAAATACAAAATAATAACAATAATGAGGTACAAAAATATAACATGCATAATAAAAAATACATTATTCTTTATAAAAAATGTTCCTTTAAATTTGTCAAGGACTTTAAGGATAATTTATGTCCCAGTAACATTTTTTGTCTGAGAGCAAAACAATACTCTTAGACAAAAGAATTCTGATACCCCTTTTCCACTTAAACCCAATGAAGCAATACCTGATAACTGACTGCAAACATGAATATAAGAAGTGCTTAAAAGTTACAAATCATAATGCACACCAATCACTTTAAAGTTGTTCTGGTAAGTATCGCTAGACTGTGGTAAATGACCAAATCTTTGTATTTGCATGTGTGGTTTCCATTTTCAACAGCATCCAAAGAGAAAGTAAATATTGCAAATAATAATAAAAATGCCTACATGGCATACATATTCTCATTGTTGCCCTCTTCTGGTCATATTTGACAAGGTGAATCATGATCACTGATCCCACAGTCTGCTCCTGAAAAAAAAGACTAAATGACAAGCACAAAGCTTAAAGAAAGAAAATGATGAAAAAGAACAAACAGTACCGTTCCTGCTGGTAGAATGAAGATAGATGTGCATGAAGGTGACATACATGAAAGATGAAGATAGGAGAGGTGGATTCAGAGGTCTGGAGAACATTCAGAGCTGTTATCAACAGGCAATTCTTCTCAAAACCCAAAGACAGGCAGAAAGTACAAACACTACACTGATCAATCCCTGGCAGCCCAATTAATTCTGACAGAAGGATTAGAGCAGGGTGACTCCCAGGTCATGTGATCACCAATGATATACAACAAAAAGTGAGACCCAAACATTTACTTTCCTGTGGTCCTGGGGTCAGTCTCTCTGGTCACACACACAACATGGGCAAGACGAACAGAGCAGTACAGAACTGACAGTTGGGGTGGCCAATTGCTGCATATATCATTTAAAGAAATTAATGCTTTTATTCAAAATAGATGCATTATATGTATCAAATGTTAAAGCAGTTACAAAAAATTAATATAATTTTTCAAATCAATACTTAGAAAAAAGCAACCAGTGCAGTACTGATAGGAAGAAATCGATCTTTAGCAACAAATAAGATTATTCAGCTTCTAAATATTCAGCTTTGCCATCACAAACATAAATTATATTTTAAAATATATCAAACCAGCAATAATACGCAAGAAGATCACTGTTTTATTCTTTTTGATAAAAGAAACGCAACCCTAACAGACTTCAAGTCTTCGGTAAAAAAAAGCATATTGAAATCCTAGCAAACTTTTGAAAGACATATTTCACTTATCTTTTGCAATATAGTAATGTGTGTGTGTGTGTGTGTGTGTGTGTGTGTGTGTGTGTGTGTGTGTGTGTGTGTGTGTGTGTGTGTGTGTTAAACCTGAATGCACAGACTCACATGGGGACTTATGTTACAGTGGGGACCAAAATAGAGGTCCTGATGGGTAAACATGCTTATAAACCACACAGAATAAAGTATTTTGAAAGTGTAAAATGCAGATTGTTTCCTGTAAGGAGGAGGTTTATGGGTAGGGGGATAAAATATACAGTTTGCATAGTAGAAACCATTACGTCTATGAGAGTCCCCACTGTGATATATGAACAAGTCTGTGTGTGGGTCTTTAAACATGTGTTTTCATGTATGAAAATGATGCACAGATATAGCGATGCATAGTAAATACAGGAGATTATTTTATAGGGGTATGAATGGATGCATATACGAACAATTTTGCACAGAGAACATTTTTTAAAGGGAATTTGGGGCAGATTCTGGCATAGGTTCTATTTTGCACATCTGTAAAATAAAATAAAAATACAAAAATCTGACTTGTGCGTACAAATGAAATCAGTGCAAGTTCCCCACACAAGGCTACATGATATGATCTTAACACGTATTTTATTAGATTTACCAATGTATTTTCTTACAGCTCTAACGGCAGTGATTGAATCTAAAATCAAAAAATACCATCTTGTTAAAAGACATCCATTTGATACTGAGTCAACAAGAAAGAGCAAAATATCATCTGATAGAACTTTCCCGCTAAAAACCTCCTTTCGTGAGCAAGCCACAGATAATGGTTGCAATGTTGTCGATGGCTGAGCGCCAAATATCTTGTTGCTTTAGAGAGCAAGGAAAGAAACACTGCACGGTTACTCAGACATGTGCTACCCAAGTTAAGTGGTACAAATTGTTTATTTACAGGTATTAATCATAATACGATCCAAAGAGATGAAGGACACATGTGTTGCTTTAGATATCTGGGCTAGATACTGTCCATCATCCACTGTTTACACAGGTTCAACAGTCATCATGGATCACATGCTGATAGCAGACCCAAAATTGGAACAAGAAAACACAAATTCCACTGTAAGCTCAAAAAGTCCTAAGGAAATAATAGAATTAAATCTTTGATGGTGCCAGATATGTAGTGGATGCTGTAGAATAGCTCACACAAAATGAAGTTTTAAAGTAAATATTAGGTAACAGGCTCTGTGCTGTAGACAAAAAACAAAAGGTTGTGATGGGAAGTTCCAGTCATCCATACATTATCCACGGGTGCTCTTTAAGAGTTTCTGGGGGATAAAAGAAAGAAAGAAAGAAAAACAATTACTTAGAGAGGTAATCACTGCACAAACAAAAGTGAGTGTATTTAACTTACGCATTAAGGACTTTAACACCTGTACATCAATTTAATTCTAGCTTTTTCAGCATTTATCGATGAGCTACCGTCAAGAAGTTTTCATTTATATATGTATATATTTTTTCCCCAATTTCTGTTTAACGAAAAAATTTTTTTTAAAGATTTCTAAACATAATAGTTTTAATAACTAATTTTTAATACCTGATCTCTTTTATCTTTACCATGAGGACAGTACATAATATTTTACTAGATGTTTTTAAGATAACAGCAATTTAAAGGCTTAGAATAATTAGGTTAATTAGACAAGTTAGAGTAATTAGGCAAATCATTGTATAACTATGGTCTGTTCTGCAGACAATTGAAAAAAAAATATTGCTTATAAGTGCTTAAGGAGGCTAATAATATATACCTTAAAATGTAAAAAAAAAATAAAAAAATTAACTGCTTTTATTCTAGCCAAAAAAAAACATGAGACTTTCTCCAGAAGAAAAAATATTATAGAAAATACTGTGAGAAATTCCTTGCTCATCGCTTGGGAAATATGAGAAAAAATATATGTAAAAGAGGAGGACTAATAATTTTGACTTCAACTGTACATTACATTATATTTCAAATAGTGTACTAATGTAATTTAAATTAACACCTTCATTTAAAATGAAGAAATAAATATTGTTAACAAATTGTTTTTCAGGGTGTCCGCTGGGGTCTTAAAAAGTCTAAAAACGTCTTAAATTTCAAAAACAAAATTAGGCCTTAAAATGTCTTACATTCACTGAAATATTGTGTTTTAGGTTAAATAACTTTAAACAGGTCTTAATTTTGAAATAATAATTTGTAAAGCTACTCAATCGGGGCAACATCTCAATAAAACCTTACTTTTTATATTTGTTTTTTATTGCAAAGAGACACAATTCACAACAGCCGTTAGACATTTTTACAGCAAAACCCCCAAATTAAATGTTCTAATCAGGGAAGAAAACTAAAAATAATTACATGATTCCTCATGATAATACCGGGCCATTAGAGAAAAATCCTTAGTGTTTAAGATATACAAGTCTAAAATTTAATTCTTAATGGTCTTAAAAGGGTCTTAAAAGTCTTAAATTTGACTTGATGAAACCTGCAGAAACCCTGTTTTAACATAGTACAAATTATAATATAAAATATATTTTCTAAAATAATTTGTACTATTTTATAAACATTTATATGTATGAATATGAATATCATAAGATTATTTTTTCCTTCACTTTGTCCAAATGGTTGCTGTCCCCTGATTACAAAATCTCCTAATAGCCTTCATTATTCGCCAGCACCCAGTTTCACCTTTTTTTTCCCTTCTCTCAAATTCCCACTTTCTGTGGCAGGGCTCTACATTACACACCTGTTTTCACAGGCGGCCATGCTGAACCCGTCTATGCCTGAACTCTGTAAAGCGTGTAATTCCTAACATGTTTAGTTGTGACAGGCCATCATGACTTCTCTCTTGATTTGGAACAAGCAGAGCATTTTTCGTGCCCCTGCTGCTCAAGTGCATCTGTACAAGGAGGACTCTGCACACAATTACATCTTAATCAAATAAGCTGCCTTCCCTCGTGAAAATAAACGCAGGGCGATGACTCAAAATTGGCCGGATCTCTGTTCAGTGTTACTGCGACTCATTTGATGTGGTGCCCCGTTCAAATCTATAGCGCTGGAGAGAAATATCCATCAAAGACTTGGTTGTAAGATGATGTAGCCTGATTCCTTCTGCATTATAAAGGGGGGTTGCTTTTTCAGATCATGTAGAGCCTGAACTTCAAAACAACAGATGAATAAATAAATAAAAATTACAGGAGATTTAGTTAAGCCTAATCTTTAACATAACATTAAACTAAATCCAACAGCAATCAACACAGCAACTCTGCCAAAAAAAGAACTGCATTCACGGTTGGATTTCTGACACATGCTTTCATTCCTGAAAATGAAAAAAGCCTGGTGTAAAAGGTCTTATCAGTCTAGGGCAAATGTCACAGAACATGTGCAGATCTATTTTTTCTTAAAATTGAGGAAATGTTCAAATTGGTCAAGAAAATGTGTCAGTGGAAAAATGCTAATGGTCATAAAATTAGGCTTTAATTATTTATGGAAAATACTATTTCTTCTTTTTCTGGCCTTGGCACGTTCAGGTGAGTGGGAATGTGTTTTTGTACCGATTCATTTACAACAAAATACCATGCACTCCAGCATGGTGTTTAAAGTTCCTCTGAAATCACAGTTAGTTTTTAGGTGTTATGGTATCAATATGTTAGTGTTAAAAATGATCGTTCACCCAAAAATGAACATTTATTCACTGTTTACTCACCCTCAAGGGCTTCGAAATATTTGAGTTTCTTTATAATGCTGAAAACAAAATAAGACATTTTGAAGATGAAAACTGGTAACCACTGACATCTATAATAAGAAAAACAAATATTATGAAATTCAATGGTTACAGGTTTCCTGCTTTCTTTAAAGTATCTTATTTTGTGTTCAGTCTTATTATCTTTTGGGAGAAGCTGTGCCATTTCCAGTTTTAAAAAAAAACACTTTCTGGTTGAATATATTTATTCATTTATTTATTTTCCTTTGGCTTAGTCCCTTTATTTATGAGGGGTCACCACAGCGGAATGAACTGCCATCTATTCCGGCATATGTTTTACACAGCGGATGCCCTTCCAGCTGAAACCCAGCACTGGGAACCACCCACATTCACACATTTAAACACATGCACTATGGCCAATTGAGTTTATTCAATTTACTTATAGCATAGCTCATGTCTTTGGACTGTGGGAGAAACCAGAGCACCCAGAAAAAACCCACGCAAACACAGGGAGAACATGCAAACTCCACACAGAAATTCCTTCCACTTTCTGATGGAAAACCTCTACTGTCTCCACTGGTAATAAACTGGACCAGGAGATGAGCTGCCATTCACCTATTGTAGCTCTTGGCAGCTCACTAATGACCAAATTGATTGCTGTAACACATACTGTTAAGAAGATCAATAGGGCGGCCACGGGTGACATCTGCTAACAATGCAGCCTGATTAAATTAATATGCATTGGAAACCTAATCCAGCCAATCTCAGGTACCCACTGTGCTTGTTAGAGAACATTACTGTTCAACATATTGTTGAACCTCAGGCTAAAATAAATCAATTGGAGTATTAAGAGGGGAAGTTGGAAGTACATTTTGTCTGATAGTTCAATGGCGCACAGACCAGAGATAAAAGAAGTCCCTTTCTAACCTTTGTGAAATAATAAACGCAACTAAATGTTTACATGAGAGACCTGCACTCAGAGAACAAAGGTTCAAGAACAAAAGCAGACCACAATTTATTTCTAAGTCACATGTGGAGAGAGGAAAGCAGCATATTTTGTGCATAAGACCATGTGCATTGGATGTGGAGGAAAGTTAAGATATACAGTATGTGCATGACTTCAGCATGACTCAACATTCATGCCTTAAGACATTTTACAATTATTATTATTTTTTAACAATAAACACAACAAAATGATATATATCAAATCCACACATTGATTGTATTGTATATAATAAAATAAAGAAAATCTCCCATATACAAGTAGACAATTAAATACAGATTTAAATGGGGTCTGACACGTTTTGACTGTCCACTTATAAAAACTTCCAGAGGCAATCCAAAGTGGACAAAAGAGACAAAATGTACTCTTTTCCAGGCAAAGAATCATATATGGTGACTGAAGTTATGAAGTCATAAAAGTTTAAAAGTCTTGTAATAACCCCCAGCATCACTTTAGGGTTTTACCAATTTCAATGAATGCTTTATAAAAGGCACCATTTAAAACACCAGTGCAAATACATCTTAGCACCAGGTAAAAGAGGGTAACAATAAACAAATATGGCAAAAAAAGTAACAAAAAGAAAATTATAGTTAAATTGCAAGTGTAATATTCATTCATTCATTTTCTTTTCGGCTTAGTCCCTTTATTAATCTGGGGTCGCCACAGCGGAATGAACCGCCAACTTATCCAGCATATGTTTTACGCAGCGGATGCACTTCCAGCTGCAACCCATCGCTGGGAAACATCCATACACGCTCATTCACACTCATACACTATGGATAATTTAGCTTACCCAATTCACCTGTACCGCATGTCTTTGGACTTGTGGGGGAAACCGGAGCACCCGGAGGAAACCCACGCCAACACAGGGAGAACATGCAAATTGCTTTTTATTGCTTTTTTTTATCAAATAAATGCAGCCTTGGTTTGCAGATTATTAAACTAAATGTTTACATGAGAGACCTGCACTCAGAGAATAATAAATATTAATATTAAATATTAATGCTCCCAGACTTATGACTATAATATGATACATTTTTGCTTTTGCTGAGAATAAATCAAAATGACATCAATCCACATGGTCCGCTCGATATTCTGCAAACTGAACTAAAGCAGATTAAAGCCCCTATGAGCGATTCTTATGACAGCTTTGTTTGATACCTTTGCAACAGCTCGGACATGGTGAGTTTTGATGGTTGCTGATTTCTCCTCAAAAGCTTTTACCCTGCACTCCTCCGCTAGACGATGCAGGACGATCAGGAGGTTGAGTTGAGCCTGCGGACACAAAAAAAAACACCAATCACAAGTTAATTAAACATGTCTGACACTTATCCAGAGTAAATTACTGCTCAATCATTACAGACACCATAAGAACTCTCTCTGGGAGCACAGCATGTAAATGAAACACACTGAAACCAATTACAATTCCTAATAAAATAATGTTTTAAACTGGATTAAAATGCTAAATTTCTAATAATTGCACAAATATCCTTAGTTTACAGCTCAAAACAAAAGGCATACTGGTGTCCTTTAACCAAAAATGCTGCTAAAACTGAACCAGAGCATAGAAGGACCCCAATGCTTGAGTGATAGATAACCATGTAATCATTTCAAGAGGCTCTTTAGTAACTTGGTGCACAAAAGGCTAAACGTTTGGAGTCAAGAGGACTATCCGATGTTTTGAGCCACTTAAGTGAATATCATACTCTGTTGCTCAGCCAGGTGTAGTACGCAGAGTTCGCCCCTAACCTGTGCATGGATCTTCAGATAAGTACCACAGTAAATAAGGATTAGGTTACAGGAACTGCCAGGCAGGTCCGACAGGAGGGGGTGTCTAAGAAAGATAAATCTCCCAGCCCTCCCCAATGTTGCAGGCCCTTGCGCAACCTTGTCGGATTAGACCAGGAAATTGTTTCATTTTCAGCACTTCATCTGTCTTAGTGCATCTTGTCACGAGATGCTGAATGGGGGTCTGCATTCGGGGATGGATTTCAGATGAGCCACAGTCTCAAACTGGGTTTACGTACTCAAAATCAACACCGCTTGTGCTGGAACATGTGCTGACAGGACTACATTGTATACAACGTAATCTGTAACAATAAGCACACAGAAATGTAATTTTACTCTTTGATGCTAGTCTGTCTTCCTTATGTGGCTCATAATGCAGATATGAAGTAATTCTGTTGCCTCAGGGGTCACTGTTTTACAAATAACCATGTGAATATTTATTATCTAAAACACCCATATGAGACCTCAAAAGCAGGGCCATCACTATTTGACATCACTTTCTCACAAGCTACTGTAACATTCATATTAACAGTAAATGTTAAGGTCCAGTCTTAAAGAGCTCATGTTGTTTTAAACTGTAACATTAGGCTATATGATTTTCCATTAGGGGTCTCAAAATTAATTCTTCTGGTGCATCACGATGCAGATGAGGAGCATTTCGCATCGATTTAGCATTAGACCATAATGGGTTATAATGTATAGACTTTTTTCTGATGTCATTTGTAGCAGTAGCATACTACGGCGAGACGTGTGCAAGTAGAATAGTGCATAGACCCAGGCAAAGGAGGTGAGATACATGCAAAAACTATATTAAAAGCCTTCATCTGGGCACAATTTGCTGCTTGTGAGATTGCTGTGACAGCCTTTCACTGACACTGAAAGTACAGTAAAACCAAGGACCAGGTTCACACACCTATTTTCCATGATAAAATGATATCTTCTGATACGCCAGCCCTGTAAAAAAAAAAAAAAAAAACTAAAAATGCTATGATAAAAATCTGTAACCCGTTTAGAAAGTTTCCTTAATATATACAGCGAATAACCGCTAACTTTCCCAGAATTACCTGCATGTGACACATTTATGCTTTTTTGTTGATATTATTGGTACTTTTCAGTTGTTTTCTCTTGAGTTATGCCCATTTCATGTTACATTTAATGTTGATAAATGTTTGTTGTATTGCTTAAATTTTACATGTTACCATATTGTGGTTTTTAGTAGTTGTGTGAATGACACTATAGCTGTGTAGTTGTTTGTACTTCAAAAAAACCATTGGTGTATAACAAAAAAAATAATAATTTATACATTTATATTCCTATACCAGACATGCCCAAAGTAGGGCCCGCAGGCCAACGTTGGCCCATGGTAACCTTTGATTTGGCCCACCTTCCCATCTAAGAAGAGACTTAGAATGAAAGTTGTGGCAAATGCCTTCAACAGAAATCGTCATTTCTAATTAAACATAACCTTTTGTTTGTTTGTTTGTTTGTTTAATTATTGAGCTACAAAAAAAGTCAACTGAAATGAAATGTTTCAATGAAATGTTGTGCATGAATCAGATTTTTTAAAATATAAATACTGTCCCTCGAAGATACACAAGACATCGACAAGCAAATTAAAGGCAGGTTCAGCTTGACTCGTGTATTTAGCATTGAACTCCTTTGTGTTATAAATGTGTTTGTTTGTTTGTGTTTTTAATTGTAAGAAGTTCATTATAAAATGAACTAATGAACTAAAAAAACAATTATTAATATGATTAAAGTATTTTTTCTATTTACTTTTCAATATTAATAAATTAGGAAATTACATGGCAGCTTTAATGTGATAGTTTGGTATATTTATCTTCGGCCCACCCCCTCAATCAAGTTTTGTTTGGGCACCCCTGTCCTATACTGTATTTTTAATGGTTACATTTCGGCAACCACAGCTGCTGCTTTTTTTTACCATAAATTTAAAAAAAAATTATTACAGTGAGTAAGCAAATAAGAAACAACTGGCTGATGTCAATCTTTATACTTTATTTAAAAGTTATAGATATTAGAAAATTTGCATATTAAGGAACAGTGAAAACTTATGTCATATTAGATAACTTTTTAGTAATCGACTATGGCGAAGTCCTGAATGATTGCAATCTAGCATTAAATCACTCAAACAAACATTCAGTTTTAACAATAAATATCCAAATGTAGCCAATACATGATTTTGACTCACTAACTATCCTCTGGAACTCAACACACAGAGATTTTCACAGATTCGTTTTTTACTACTGTAATACTTCTAACACTATAAAAAAATCTAAAGCCTGTTTTTACAGCTTGGTATTTACAAACTGATTGAGTGCACAGATAAAGCAGCTTTGCATTGTGAACATATTCATAATTACAAAATGTGAAACCCATTTCCTGCACCTTCACCTCTACTGTGGTCTGCACTGTGTTCTGCAACAAACTGCTAGAAAGACAGTTCTGTATATCATCTCCTGCACTTTCTCTCCATCTCAAAAACACTCATACACAAGTGAAACAAGTGACCACATCTGCTGAACCATATCCAGCTAGTTTTCCTAATGATTTCAGCTGAAAAAAGGCAGCGCTCCTCGTGCATCTACAAGACAGCCATTTGGATGTAATTTAAATCTATTAATACCTCATTTTCATAATTGTGGGTCATCTCCAGGGCGTCTGAATACTTCTCCAACAGCTGGTGCTGAGAGTGTTTTCGAGAAGGAAACTGAGAAGCCCAGGTTTCCCCTGTGCCAGAGGCTTTGCCAAAACATAACGACCGGGCTGAACTGATTACAGCGGAGGCCATCTCTGATGCCTCAGCGAGAGCAGGAGAGTGCAGAGAAAACCGGTCTGAGCAGCATTAGAAACATTAAAGGGAATCTGCATTTCTGTCTTGGAGTGTGCGGGACAGATGTTGTGTTGTCCAAACATGATCTGTCCAAATGTCATCTTGTTCTTATAACAGAAAGAACAAGATGAATCTGGAATTACATTTCCTGGAGGAAATCCCTTTGCTTACATGGATGAGAAAGGATAATGTAAAGGCTAAGTTAACAGGCTTACACTACCCTAAAAACCTAAACACTCTCATTAAAAGAAATCAACAACCATTGGTGTTTTGTTCTAAGACACATAGCACAAATTCTTTACAATGTTCTAGGTATTGCTGAAGGAGATATTCTGAGCTGTAACATCCAGTGACATTTAAAATGCACTGCTTCGGGTAGGTTTTGTTGAGGGAACAGTCTACATTTTGTGATTGTGAGTATTAAATGTTAATACACTACCTGAAAAATTCTTGTTGCCTATCCAAGTTTTAGGAACAACAAATAATAACTTGCCTTCTAGTTGATCATTTGGTATCAGAAGTGGCTTATATGAAAGGCAAAGGCTTCTATATTACGCTTATTTTACCAAAATAAAATATGATCATGCCTTGATTTTTAATTATCACAGTAAGGTCCGACTTTGCTTAGACAAAAGTCTTGTCACTTAACAGAAATAATGTACAGTATAGAATATAAAGTCATGGTGCAGTGGAAAAAGAATTCATACGCGTATGACTCCCACAAGCTCAGATGGCTGCATCCATACATCTCTGCAATGACTCAAATAACTTTATTAATAAGTCATCTGAAATGGCAAAGAAAGAGTTTTTGCAGGGTACCCAGAGATCATCAAGATTCTTTGGATTCACTTTCAATGACTCCTCCTTCGTCTTACCCCAGACATGCTTAATAATGTTCATGTCTGGTGGCTGAGGCAATCCTGGAGCACCTTGACCTTCTTTGCTTTCAGGAGCTTTGATATGACAGCTAAAGTATGAAAAGGAGCGCTATCCTGCTAAAGAATTTGCCCTCTCCTGTGGTTTGTAATGTAACGGGCAGCACAAATGTCTTAATACCTCAGGCTGTTGATGTTGCCATCCACTCTGCAGATCTGTCGCACACCCCCATACTGAATGTAACCCCAAATCAGGATTTTTCCTTCACCAAACTTGACCTATTTCTGTGAGAATCTTGGTTCCATGCAGGTTCCAATAGGTCTTCTGCCGTGTTTGTAATGATTGGAATGCAGTTCAACAGATGATTCATCAGAAAAGTCTACCTTCTGTCACTTTTCCAAACATCAACTAGAAGTCAAGTTGTTATTTGTGGCTCTTATAACTGGGATCGACGACAAGACTTTTGTCAGGTAGTGTACATTTTGTTGTACGTTTCAGATACTCATCCTTCTTGTACACAAGAGACGGCAGGGCTTGTCGTACAGATTACCTAGCGAACCACTGACCCAAAGCCAACTAATAGTGTTTTCAAAAGCAAGCATAACAGAAAAGCGCACTGTGACCATGTAGTTTACTTTGATTTTACATTGCTTTTACCTCTTTTGTGCAGTGAGCCCCACTTCACCAGACCTGAGTGCTCCACACCACAAGTATCAGCAAAATAGCTGCAGAGGTACTTATTTACAACATTTTTAACTAAAATAAGTAAGTAATAAGTAATGCTAAAAATAGTGCTAAAATTATATTTAACAGAGACTCTTACATTTTGTTCTTAAGTGATCAGCAAATGTAATCTGAATGTAAAAAAAAAACCTCTAATATCAGCAAATAAATCAATGAAGTGTATGCAAATAAACCAACTCCAACCATTAACATGGCCAACACCATTTTAACATTCTGGCAGGATAAATCAATTCTAGCAATGCAGGATTAAAAATGTTCTTAAAGTTTAAAATAAAAAGTCTGAACTGAAATACTGACGCATGGTTTGAGAATAACTTCCATAATTCCAGTGCACAGATTCAAAATATTTACCTCACCAGACTCAACAGGCCAAGATTTGCATTTATCAGCTCTTAAATCATCCAATTACAAGCCAGACACAACTTCTATGACCTGGTGTGAAACTGCCAGAGGCTCTTGGCAGCGGCCTCCAAAGCAGAACCTTGATTTCTACACTTTCCCAGAGATCTTTAACACCAGGGAGGAAACACTGCTGTCGGGGGGCAAAAGCATACAGGTCTACGATTTGGGGAAAGAGATCTGGAAAAAGAAAACAGACACTTTTTCACAGCTTCCTCGCAGGATGCAGCTGATTATTTTTCGTGTTCAATCAACCATCAAATGCAGCATAGGCTATCTCAGTTCGGCAGGGAGAACAAAGCTCTGTCTTAAGCCACTGCTCCACTCAACAGGACGCACTTATAAACAAAAGAGATCAAATAGTATGACTGGGATAATCTCTCAAGCAGTTGCTGTGCTTATAATGCAAGTTCTGATGCAGAAGACAGGAAACATGATTCAAAGCCATCAAGGTGATTGTCATGGTATGCTGGTAATCTGGATCTTAAGTTTCTGAGGAAAATGAGCAAGTGTACCTGTTCTTGTTTCAGTTTCAATTGGTGTACTAAGTGTAAACACCTCTGTTTTTCATTTGTCATTTAAACATCTCTGCCAGGTTATTTAAGCTAATTGAGGCCTAAAATTGCTTCATAATTATATAACTACTTGGAGTTAGTGCAGTATAGGCTACACCTACCGTTTTCTGTAGAATTACGTTTTTGCATATGACTTCAATTTCAGTCTATTCCCCACAAACACAAAATTTTATAAATAGCTTCAGGAGATCTGGAATATTGAATTAAAAATTAAAATGTCCAGTTAATTTACATTTTCTTAGACCATCGAAGATGTAAGTGACTTTTTTATACAATTGAAGCAGGTGATTTCTATTTTAATTGGTGATTCACAAAATGCAGGGCAAAGATTACAGGGCAAAGATTATATATTTTTTTAAACGTACGCAGGACAAATAAAATCAATACCTGTAAAATAAAAGTCAAGAAATTAATAGTCCTGGTCATAGACCTTACAACACAAAACAACTGGTCTATACATTATTTAAAACATTATTACCTTTAACCCACAAGTTTGACAATTGGTTTTAAGCACAATCAAAATAGACAGATTCAACAGACTGACCGAACCATTTTTGTGCCATTCATAATAAGGACTGATAAAGCATAAGAAAAGAAAAGAGAGAAAAAGAAAAGAAAAAAATTTATCACATTAAATTGAGAATGTAATCACACTATTTGGATTTTAAAAAATGCACTCAGTGCCAGAAATGCTTAATAAATGTATAAATAATTCTACAACCAAAAAAAACAAGATTAATGGCTTAATTTGAGAGCCAAAGCACAATCATAGCTTGACCAACAATTTGATGCCAACTCATTCATGATGCAATTTAAGGCAAAGTGCAAAGGGCCTTATTAGGAATTTTGTCATTAAAGGCAAAAGAAACCAGATCAAACCGGTACATATTCATGGGACGGTAAAAAAAAGGCTTTCTTTCATTTTTTCCTGCATTTTCCTTTTAGTTTAATGGCTGGATTAGACCCCTGTAAAGCAGAGCACCTTTCAGGCGGCTTTTACATCCCCACCTCCAGTCTCCATAAAGAACGACCAGCTGCAATGGACTATTAATTAGGACCCTGTTAGTGCACGGACAACCTACACACACACACAAAAAGAGAGTATAATCAACCATGTACAGTGCCCCTCAACTTAAAAACAACGGATAAGCAATTCCCCTATTCCCATGGAAAACACTAGGCAAACTTGCCAAAAGGCAAACCTCAATCAACCTAAACCACCGGACTCCGCTTTTGAAAACAGAAGTTCCTTTTAATCATCCTGAGCTATGAAGTGGTCAGTTTCAAGTAATCAAAGAGGCGGCATGTGACACTGCCATATAGCTTGCATTTAACAACCCTTACAGTGGCCACCTCACGTGAGGATGCATGAAACAAATTGAATTCATCAGTGCCGCTCGGATATAAAATGTTAAACAAATGTAAACACATCTGCTAATTTAAGAGGCCAAGTTCCTTAAAATAAAATCAACTTCAAAAGTCACTGCATGGCGGTTTGATTTTAATGGCTTGTCCACCCATTTGTGGTTTCCTGATTCTAGAATTAGATCTTTTCTTAAGTGACAAGATGGGTAAGAATTTTACAATGGTGGCAAACAAATCATTTTTGTTGGGAGTCATGGCCTCGCAGTTACCGCAGAGCTTCTGATATATACAGCTCATGGAGAGGACGTGAGTTTTAACAACAACAAAAACCTAACTTTATTACTCAGCAGAAAAAACATAAAATAAAATTATAAATAATACAAATGAGAAGCAAGTATTGTGCCAAGTCAATGACTACTGACAAATATCAGAAAAATATATAGGCCAATCAAAATCAATATATGTGCACAGGGAGAACTACAATATAGTATTGTTCAACAAAATGGTACCTACTTGTCCTCATCCTGAATGCTGCAACTTTTGCATGAAAAGTTACACACCAACGGTGTAAGCATGCGAGTTAAAATCCATGCAGGGCCATTTGCTGAGACTGTGATTTAAAGGCACAATATTTAAAATTTGTTCATTAAAATATTCAAAACCCACTAGAACGGTGTTATATTTTGCTGACTTATGTACCTACATTATCCCAAAAGTTTGGAAAAGTCTGCAAATCTAGAAAAAAAAGCAATTGTAACTAGTCTTGTGACATCATGCTAATGATAGACACACATGATTTCTGGTTTGGTTTTATTCACTTGTAAAGTCTAATGTCATGTGACGCAGCTTACGGGTTCCAATGGTACAACTAAAGGTTTACTGTAATACTTTTGAAAAATCATGAATACAACATAATACTTTTAAATATTTCCTAAATGATGTTTAACAGAGCAAGGAACTTTTCACAGTATGTCTGATAATATTTTTTTATTCTGGAGAAAGTCTTATTTGTTTTATTTCAGATAGAATAAAAGCAGTTCTTAATTTAGAAAAAAATAATTTAAGGTCATAATTATTAGCCCCTTTAAGCTATATATTTTTTCGATTGTCTACAGAACAAACCATCATTATACAATAACTTGCCTAATTACCCTAACCTGCATAGGTAACCTAATTAACCTAGTTAAGCCTTTAAATGTCACTTTAAGCTGTATAGAAGTGTCTTGAAAAATATCTAGTAAAATATTATTTACTGTCATCATAGCAAAGCTAAAATAAATCTGTTATTAGAAATAAGTTATTAAAACTATTATGTTTAGAAATGTGTTGAAAAAAATCTTCTCTCCGTTAAACAGAAATTGGGGAAAAAAATAAACAGGGGGCTAATAATTTAGGTGGTTTAATAATTGACTTCAACTGTATATATACAAAATATAGGTTGTCGGTGACGTAGCAAGTTCTGAGATTGGACCTGGAAACATTATTCCACAAGTCACAACTTAACAAGTGGATAGAAAACAGAAACACCAAAGATGCTTGTGTGTGCAGTTGTACACTATTTCATATTACAATAACTTTTTAATACTTCATTCATTCATTCCAGAATGAGCTCTATGTAACGAAGATGACAACTGCCATGATTCCACACTCAGTCACAGCATCACACTATGCCCTTTTTTTGGTTGCTGTGAATGCTTTTTATAAATCACCACAGGAAAAAAAATTTAAAAAATCAACTTGAATGTTCTGCTGAACAAAATAAAAATCTATGATGACCTGAGGATGACTTCATAGTCAATATTTTTGTTCTTAAACATGTATAGCTTACTACAAAATAAAAATAATAATAATAATTTAA
>CAIGQW010055978.1:4751689-4777381 GCA_903798125.1 Danio choprae | reverse complement strand
ATGCTACAGCATTTAGTACAGTTTATTCATTCACGATATGCTCTACATCACAGTATGCTGTACCAAAGACTTGTAACTACTAGAAATCTATATAGTGTAATACATTCATTCATTCATTCATTTTCTTTTTCAGCTTAGTCCCTTTATTAATCTGGGGTCACCACATTGGAATGAACCGCCAACTTATCCAGCATATGTTTTACGCAGCGGATGCCCTTCCAGCTGCAACCCATCACTGGGAAACATCCATACACACCCATTCATACTCATACACTGACTGATTTAGCTTATCCAATTCACCTATACTGCATGTCTTTGGACTTGTGGGGGAAACCGGAGCACCCGGAGGAAACACACGCAAACACGGGGAGAACATGCAAACTCCACACAGAAATGCCAACTGACCCAGCAGGGGCTCGAACCAGCGACCTTCTTGCTGTTAGGCGATCGTGCTACCCACTGCACCACCATGCTGCTCAGTGTAAAAAAAAACACTGTAGTATTTACTACAAAGTACTATATTATTTTTTCCATGTGGGGCATCTTGGGTGTTTTATAAACAACATGTATCCACCTTTTATTAAACTGTAAACAGAGTCTGCTTAGTGTTTTTTTTAAACTGGTTGAACTGCAGGAGAATAACCCCATTGAACCCAAAGGAAACTTTTTCAAACTAACAAATTACTTTCAGCAACAATGAATTACTTCAAAAACCCGAGACGAATCTTTCCACAGCAATATTATGGACATGTTTAACATTACTGTATGCACAGAATAGCCACATGGATGAAAAGCCACATGGATGTGCATGTGATAATGTCGCATTAAAAAAGTTTCCTTTTCAGATGCAAAATTTCTAAAAGGATAATATTTAAATGATCCCAAAACCTGATTTACAGTTCTGAAGTTTGTGCTGGGTCAGTTTATTAGTATTTCTGCCATTATGCAATGATTTTCCACTCCCATATGTTTTTTTAAGATCATGGTCTTGGTTTGCCCTGTTTAGTGAAACCTTGTATTGTATTATTACAGGAAATTAATATTACTTTTATTAGTCCCTTTTTTAAAAAGTATTTCTCCCCAAGAAAATCACATATTTCAAATGCATATTTATTATATTATTTGTTCATTTCAGCCATTTTTCTGGAAATATTCCTGTATAAATAAAGAAAAGAAAAGAAAACAAAGGTGGCGCAGTGGGTAGCGCTGTTGCCTCACAGCAAGATGGTCGTTCGTTTGAGCCTCGGCTGGGTCAGTTGGCATTTCTGTATGGAGTTTGCATGTTCTCCCCGTGTTCGCGTGTGTTTCCTCCGGGTGCTCCGGTTTCCCCCACAAGTCCAAAGACATGCGCTATAGGTGAATTAGGTAAGCTAAATTGTCCATAGTGTATGTGTGTGAATGAGAGTGTATGGGTGTTTCCCAGTGATGGGTTGCAGCTGAAAGGGCATCCGCTGCATAAAACATGTGCTGGATAAGTTGGCGGTTCATTCCGCTGTGGCGAGCCCAGATTAATAAAGGGACTAAGCCAAAAAGAAAATGAATGAATGAATAAAAATAAAATAAATACAACTATTGCAAAGCCATTACTCTCTTTCTCTTTTTCTTTTTTATGTTGCGACACTATGTAATCAAACACACTATTTCAATGTGCAAATCTTTGCAATCTCCCTGACTTTGGTAAGCCATGCTGTAAAAAAAAAGCATCCACCAGTCTGACTGTGTGAGCCATGAGATCTCCCACTGACAAGAATGCATGTGCAGTGATGCATGATGCCCTCTGTTAGCTTAACGGTTTGTTTTACTCTCAGGTTCACTGACCTCAGCCTGTGAACATATGAGTGTACAGAGCTAAGATGCCTCTCATGCCTGGAGTTGCCTCTTTCTCTCTCTCTCTTTCTCTCGCTTTTACTGGTGTCTTAGAGCATTTCCTCATCCGACACATTTCCATTGAGCTTGATCTTATTTTTACTAACCTCTAGACACCAGAAGTTGTGGCGAATGGCTTGTGCGTTCTTCCTACATATGTACTTTATTCAGACTAATGTACAGCCAGAAACAGAGCGATCGCCCATGGGTTCGAATGCAGATGTCTAGCAAATCCTCCTCCGCTGTAAATCCTCATTCTCTGACTTGCCACAAGGGAAGTGAAATTAAGCAGATGTGGGTAGTTTTTCATGGATAGAGAGCTACTGATTCTGACACTCTGCTGTGAGACGAGCGCTATATCTGAATGAGTCTGTGTCAGCTACAGAGGATTACATGATTTAAGATTCAAACATTGCATCAATAATATTCAAGCAGATATACACTACCGGTCAAAAGTTTGGGGTCAGTTTTTTTTTGTTTTTTTATTTTTAGGGAAAATAATTCGGTTCATGGGCCTCACGGTGGCGCAGTGGGTAGCACGTTCGCCTCACAGCAAGAAGGTTGCTGGTTCAAGCCTCGGGTGAGTCAGTTGGTGTTTCTGTGTGGAGTTTGCATGTTCTCCCCGTGTTGGCGTGGGTTTCCTCCGGGTGCTCCGGTTTCCCCCACAAATCCAAAGACATGCGGTATAGGTGAATTGGGTAAGCTAAAATTGTCCGTAGTGTATGAGTGTGAATGAGAGTGTGTGGATGTTTCCCAGTGATGGGTTGCAGCTGGAAGGGCATCCGCTGCGTAAAACATGTTGGATAAGTTGGTGGTTCATTCCGCTGTGGCAACCCCAGATTAATAAAGGGACTAAGCCGAAATGAAAATGAATGAATGAATGAATTCGGTTCATCAAGGCGGGATTTATTAAATGTAAAAAAATGTGTTAAATTGTTAAATATTTATTACAATTTTAAATAACTGCTTTCTTATTGTATGTAGTTTCAAATGAAATTATTACTTCAGTCATTATTGCTTTTATTACTATTACCATTAATAATAATACTAATAACAATACTAATAATACCAATACTACTACTACTACTACTAATATTAATAATAATAATAATAAAAATAATAATAATAATGAATATTAGAGTGATTTCTGAAGGATCATATGACTCTGAAGACTGGAGTAATGAAGCTGAAAATTCATCTTTAAAATCACTGGAATAAATGATTTAATTAAATTATAAACTACTTTTGAACAGTTATTTTATGTGGAAAATAACATTTCACAATTTTACAATTTGTACGACAATTTGATAAGCTTATTTTAAAACATTTAAAAACCTTACTGACCACAAACTTTTGACCAGTAGTGTATGTTCAACTTTATAACATATTATTATTATAAATTATAAAGTAAATTTTTAATCAAATCTGCTCCTTTTCCTCTTTCGTTGTTTTTATATTCCTAAAAATAAAGGTCCTTTATTGGCATTTGTGATTCTATGAAGAAAATTGCTCAACCGTTAAATGGTTCAAGATGTTCTTTATAGTAAAAAAAAAGGTTCTTTTAATTGTTAGAAAAGCTTGTCGCAGTTGTTAATAACAACAACAACGAAGAAAAAATTAAGAGTTCTTTAGTGATGCCAAAAGTATGGGATCACTATACAAAAATTATTAGTTAAGCCAGAAATGTTACCAACATTCACTGTAAAAAATGCTGGGTTCCACACAATCGATTTGTATTGGGACAACATGAAGTTATAATAAGTTAACTTATAGGTTTTTACAAATTTAAGTGGATTTAACATAAAACAATAAAGTCCCACCAAAAAACTCAAGAACTGTGGCTCATTTTAAATAAATAGTTTGAACAAACAGCAAAGGTCTTCCTCCCATATTCATAGTCTTCCTTCACAGTTCATGCAACTATGATGAATATATGCTAATGATTTAGTATACAACACTGTTGTACACTGTTACAATACCACTTGCAAGACCAATTTAATAATTTCAATATAGGCTTGGTTTAATAGAGAATCTTTGATCGCAAAACTATTTACACTGCAAAAATAGAAATATAAGAAAAAGTCTTGTTTTTATTTGGATATTAAGAATGCAGTGATGGCCTCACAGTGGCGCAGTGGGTAGCACGTTCGCCTCACAGCAAGAAGTCGCTGGTTCGAGCCTCGGCTGGGTCAGTTGGCGTTTCTGTGTGGAGTTTGCATGTTCTCCCTGTGTTGGCGTGGGTTTCCTCCGGGTGCTCCGGTTTCCCCCACAAGTCCAAAGACATGCGGTACAGGTGAATTGGGTAGACTAAATTGTCCGTAGTGTATGAGTGTGTATGGGTGTGTATGGATGTTTCCCAGAGATGGGTTGCAGCTGGAAGGGCATCCGCTGCGTAAAACATATGCTGGATAAGTTGGCGGTTCATTCCGCTGTGGCGACCCCAGATTAATAAAGGGAATAAGCCGAAATGAAAATGAATGAATGAATGAATGCAGTGATCAATATTTCATAAAAGACTCATAGCAGTACATTGTAAAAAAAAACGTTTTTTAGCCCTTTATTTATTAGGGGTCACCACAGCAGAATGAACCGCCAACTATTCCGGCATATGTTTTACGCAGCGCATGCCCTTCCAGCCGCAACCCAGTACTGGAAAACACCCATACACTCTCCCATTCACACACACACTCATACACTACAGCCAATTTAGTTTGTTCAATTCAGCTATAGCGCATGTATTTGGACTTTGGGGGAAACCGGAGCACCCGGAGGAAACCCACGCCAACACGAGGAGAACTCTACACAGAAATGCCAACTGGCCCAGCCAGGACTTGAACCAGCAACCTTCTTGCTGTGAGGCAACAGTGCTTACAACTTACATCAGCCAAACTGACTAAAAATATTAAGTTAAACTTTGTATACCTAAAGAAAAATGTGTTGAAATCTGATTAATATTAGCTAAAGAAACAAAAAGACTTTTTTTCATGACTTTTTGTCATACAATTTTTTTACAGTGTATTTTTCTACTAAAACCATACATCGTTGAGTGAATGTGGACAAATTTAATAACTTAATGTTCTATTTGACGCATTCATTATTTAATCAAAAAATATTTGTATTCCTTTTGAAATGCATTAATGATAAATTCATTCATTCATTCATTTTCATTTCGGCTTAGTCCCTTTATTAATCTGGGGTCGCCACAGCGGAATGAACCGCCACTTTATCCAGCATATGTTTTACGCAGCGGATGCCTTTCCAGCTGCAACCCATCTCTGGGAAACATCCATACACACCCATTCACACTCATACACTACGGACAATTTAGCTTACCCAATTCACCTATACCGCATGTCTTTGGACTTGTGGGGGAAACCGGAGCACCCGGAGGAAACCCACGCCAACACAGGGAGAACATGCAAACTCCACACAGAAACGCCAACTGACCCAGCCGAGGCTCGAACCAGTGACCTTCTTGCTGTGAGGCGAACGTGCTACCCACTCCGCCACTGTGAGGCCCATGATAAATTAATGATAAATAAAGAGCATATAATCCGGGAACTATCATTATTAGAATTGAAACAGTTCAAAATATCTTCTTTTGTGTTCAACAGAAGAAAGAAACAGAGTTTGCAATCACCTTAGGGTGAGTAAATTATAAGTAGATTTTAATTTTAAGTGAACTATCCCTTTAAATCCTTTAAATCATGATTGATACAACTTTCATTAAATGGTGCTCAGAATATGACACATGCACTAATAATAAAGGATGGGATGGTATGGTTCTGTACCCGAAAGAAAAGAGGAGATTCCTGAAGCTCTGTCCCACTGATCCACACTTGTGTCCCCATGGGGGAAAGGTGATCCGGGGATTAGACTGGTGTTGGTTCAGGCTGGTCCAGGACAGAAAGACAGACAGAAGGACAGGGCCTGTCACCTTGCCAGAGCCTCGAGTCATTGAGAGGTGAAAGCTGCTGAAAAAAAGGATGAGGAGGAGCAGGACACTAGGGGACGAGAGGGTCACTGAGGTCACAGCAGGGAATTATAGGTGATAAGTAACAGAGAGACCAGATTAATGTGGCCATTAATTCCAGATGAAATAGGATAGGACTAGAATAAAGTGTTATCACTTTGCACGGTTTGTTAAAAAACGTTACTCCAATCTCCTGCTAAATAATATGCATGTTTGTATTTGCATTAAATTTGCTCAATTTGAAAAGAAAATCATTTTGGCTGCTGAAATGGCTATTCTGGCTACTAAGGAAACACACATACACATATAACTGATAAGAAATCCTGTTTCAGGCAAATTGTATTTTAAGAAAAAAGTTAATTAATTATTATTATTTTTTAAATAATACAAATAAAATAAACAATCATTAACATTAAGCCAATTACACTACTGGTACTATTAAAAAATAAATAAAAATAAAATAAATGTCTACAAATCTAATTTCATGTGCATGGTAGACACATGTTGGCTGGTTTTCTCAAACTTTAACTCTCTCTCTCTCTAGGTCTTTATTTAAATCATCCAATTTAATCAAATTTTAGGTTTGCAAAAACAAAAAAATATACAAACACTATTTAAGTGTCTAAAAAATATTAAAACAAATGTAAAAGTTTTAAAATCGTCTAAACCAAATGAAATCCAATGTGTCCAAACTTATAACTGCTAATGTAAATATCGATCAATATTTGATGATGCTGGATCTTTGTCAGGTGCACCGCACGGCCTATTCTGTTTCAGAAAAGGGCCCCTGTGACCCCACCAGCGGGGGACAGAAGCCATCAGCACTTCTCTGCGCTAACAAAGAGCTCCCTTTGCCAAGCCAAATAGGTGTGTGTGGTTGATGCGGTATTACCTCATGCAGAGTCACTTATCTGTCTTCTGCTGGATGACCTTGCGCTGACCTACAGGAGTATCTTTTTCACCTGTCTGCACATAAATTGTTGCCATTGGCTATAGTTGCTCTGATTCACACTGACTGCTCTGGTCATCCGACAACAAGAGCCTCTGTTTGTACAGCAGTATATAGAGACAGAGACCATTTAAAATAACAAGGCTGGAAAAGTTTTTGACCCTCTGACTCCCTCCTGTGGCCATGTCAGGGCGAAAGGTGTCTGTCTGATCAGAGCAAAAACGTTTTCAAATGTTCAAATACTTTTAAAAATCAAACATCGAGAGCTTTTAATGCTAGCAGGAACTGTACCAGGCTAGCATTATGAATATATATATATATATATATATATATATATATATATATATATATATATATACACCATGAAAAATAGTTTTGAATACTGCAGTAATAAGAAAATAGTCTGAAATAATCTTTTCAAATAAATGTAGGTGGATATGACTTCATTTGACTTTTTATGAAAGTTAACTGTTTATAAATGTATGCGACTTCATTTTCAATTGAATTCATACCATGTAATCAAATGCAAATATCACCTTTTCTAAGGAGTCAGAATAACTTTTTCACCTGGCAAGAGAGGAGCCAATACAATAAGAAGCTGCATAGCAACATTCTAGCAACCTTCCTGCAATAATATGAAAACCATAAACACCTTCAGCAACCATTACATGAGTCAGAACACTATAAAACACCCTAGCAACCACTCAAAACATAATTTTTAAACCACAGAAAAATACGCCAAAACATGTATACAACAGCCAAACAACCACCTGGAACATCCTAGCAAGACCCTATTAGCTACCCAGAACAATCCATATCGCAACACCAAATCAACCAACAAAAATACCTTGGAAACCACTCAAACACATTGAAAACCAAATGCCAATAAGAAACTTTTAGCAACATACTAACAACCACCATGCTAACAACTGCATGACATTGCCCTAGCACTCTTAGAAACCAGTAATACCCCAGCATTACCCTAGACACAACCCAGAACACTCTTAGCAACCTTACCACTTGATTTACCTTGGCACCTACATAGCAACACAATGACAATTCATGCAATTTACCTATTGACTTCCATAGTAGGGAAAAAATTACTATGGAGGTCAATGGGTACCATCAACCAGCATTTTTCAAAACATCTTCTTTTGTGTTCAACAGAAGAAAGAAAATCAAATAGGAATAAGTGAAGGGTGAGTAAATGATGACAGAGATATCATTTTTGGGTAAACTATGCTTTTAATAGGGCCTCACGGTGGCGCAGTGGATAGTGCATGAGTGTGAATGGGTGTGTATGGATGTTTCCCAGAGATGGGTTGCAGCTGGAAGGGCATCCGCTGCGTAAAACATATGCTGGATAAGTTGGCGGTTCATTCCGCTGTGGCGACCCCAGATTAATAAAGGGACTAAGCCGAAATGAAAATGAATGAATGAATAATTGGCTGTAGTGTATGAGTGTAGGGTTGCGGCTGGAAATTGGCAGTTCATTCTGCTGTGCCGACCCCAGATAAATCAGGGACCAAGCTGAAGGATAGTGAGTGAGTATACTTTTAATGTCTTACCTAATGCTAATAAATGAAACATTACTATAAAGTGTTACTCAATTCACTTCAGCTTAAACTTGAACTTTGCTAATTTCGTGGTCAGTGGCTTCTCTGAGCCAAGTCTTGAGAAACAACAGGATTTCATAGAAAAACACAGGTCACATTTTCAGAGGTAAGTCATGAGAAACTGTCCTAGAAAGAGAATCTGACTGGAGAGTTGGTCAGTGCAGGATGTGACCCTCAAGGTTCACTGACATACAGAGGGTGAGCGATTGATGCTGATCGGGCCGCAGAGCAGGTTGACACCGAACAAGAGCCGCTGTAACCAGAGCGCTGAGAAACACACGGCCACAAAGACTTCAGGAGTAGTTTGACTAGTGCACTCAAAACAAGAAAGAAAGAAAAAGGGCCCATAAACGTCCGTGGATCCTCTGATGGAGATGTCCTAGGCATGCTTGGATCTTCAAAGGGTGCAGGTGAGAGAGTCATTGTGCTTCCTGACATCTCACGTTACCCTTTTAGCTCCCAGAGGGGGGCAGAACATCAAAGAGGAGGCTTAAAAAGCCTGTCATTGCTCACCTCCACATACCTGCAGTCCGTAGTCTCACTCCCGTCTGCTCGGGCCAACAGCTGCAACTCAAAGGAAGAGCTCTTAACTGTATTCTGTCAAGACAAACAATGGGGCTCTTCCAAAGGGCTCGCCCCCAAGCTGAGTGATTGGCATAAATAAGGATATGATGGGATCGTTTAATTCATCTGTGACAAATGGACACAGATGCTCTGAGAACTGAAGAAGAGCAGGTCATTCAGAGGGGTAATGCATTTTCATGGTGCACAATTAACAAAGTAATATCAAAGCTTCCACAGAAGACATGAATCCGTACATATACATTCAGTTCAATGTCAAAGGCTATTCTGGTTAGCAAGGATTTGTTTGCAACATTAGTAGATGTTGTAAATATACCACCTGGCTGCAAATGCCATCTTTCTCTAATGTCGACCATACTTTCAAGAAAAACATTCTGCAACACTGATGAGCCAAAACATTCTGAACAGTCATAATTTAGTCAAATATTGTTGATAATCTCCTCGCACCGCCACATATTAAATTAGTTTGTGTTAAGTCTATATAGAAACAGTCTAGATAGAATTTACTGGTAAGACATTAGTTTAAGTACCAATTCCCACTATTAAGGTGTTAGTTGAATGAATATTTTGTTATTATTTATTCATCCTCATTTTGTTCCAAATCCCTGAGACCTTCGTTCATCTTTGGAACAAATTATTTCAGGTGAAATTTGAGAGCTCTCTCATCCTCTAAACAGCAAGATTTCCGACTATTCAAAGTCAGAATGTCAGAACTCAAATGTTTAACATCCTTCAGTTCAATCTGAATACTTTCAAGTTACAAGAATATGCACAGTGTTCATGAACGTGTGCCATATAAAGACAGGAGAAGAAACTGTTGAATAAAGCATTATCGTAGCTTGGCAAAATGACTATACCTACAAATGGCTGACCACTATTTCTGCTGTTTGTCTACGTATGTGTGAACTTGGTTTTAATTTTGGGTATGAGTGACCATATTTGACTGTCACTCTCACTTTTTAAAAAATGGAGCTGCATAATGCTTAAGATGACCCGTCCACTTTGAAAACCCCTACAGTGGTCATTCCAGCATTGGAACTAGACCTTGGAGCAATTCTTTCCATCTGGAAAAAAATAGGGAAAGTGACAGCACTAGGATGGACTGTGGCATGATGAAAAGCCGGTGGAGGAAGTGCAGTGCATTGGGTACTACTGTTAAACCTTTGGTCCAGTCAGTGACGTTTGCTACCTACCTAGAAACTGCCTAGATACAGCACTCATAACAATGGTGAACAGGGCCTTTTTTATCAGGTTAATGCACATCTACCACACTCCACAGATTGTTCAGAAATGATTTAACATTGAATTAACAGACATGGCTTAGACTAAGCCAGGGTTAGGCCACAGTTCACTTTTACAAATGTGCCTTAAAAAATCATACCTGGTGTCCATCAGGACAAAACAAAAGCGCTGATATATTTTTAAGTTCAGTCAGTATACATTTTATTTGAATTGAAACAGCTCAGACTTCATTTAGTCTGGGACTAGTCTTAAGCCTTGTCTGTGAAACCAAGGGAAAGAGTTCAAGTAGTTTACTTTGCTTACAAACTCCCCAGATTTCAATTCAACTGAGCTTTTAAGGGAAGTGCTAGTTCAAAAAGTTTGATCCTTGGTGGTTTTAACCTTGCAATCTCTAAATCTTACTAAAATCCATAATCAATTACAGTTATTGTATGTGTACAACTGACATGTTTTTGGGCAGCATAACGATTCCTGTATTTATGTTGTGTCTATTTCCATTTTTGCACAAACTAAATCTCAGTGAAAAACTCAATCGCTTTTATATTGAACAGGCATTGTCGTTAAAAATGTCAGATTTCATACCTTTGACATTTTATGGACCAGTATAATGTCCAAAAGAATAATTGGCATTTTTCTTTATACTCAGGCCAGTAAGCTCAAAGCACGTCCAGGACTCTGAAGTTCAGACCAGAACTTGTGATCTTAACAAGCAGAACATCTGTCAGCGCACATTTGGAGCTGGCAAAAAAAAAAAAAAAAGACCAAGAAAGTATGGTGAAATAAGTTTGAAATAAGTTTCATAAGTTTCTAATGTTTAATGCCTAGGTGATTAAAGTTTTTGATTATGACTTACATCAATAATCACATATTTTCTAGAGATTTAATGGTAAGTAGGTGCTGAAAATGATGCAGACTGACTGCTGTGCTTTCAAGCTCCTGACATCATTCTGCATTCAACACCTTGCATTTGATTCTAAACGATCACATTCTTGACCTAATCAGTACAATGCATAATGCACAGAGATTTCAACATCTCGAAACATGCTGTATAGTGCATTGTTTAGAGATTCAGGCATGTGTTCCAGCATTACGTAGTTCTGGGTTATTTATAATTCTGCTGCATTCAAGGTTAATTCATTCGTTCATATTTCAGTCTTGTTAACTGCGTCAAGGGAAGGGTATCATAGTAACCAGACACAGCATCTGCTTCTTATTACAGGGTAATCGCATTTTCCTGTCCATATCGGCAATGCTGTTGCTCTTTGAATATTGCTGATAACTTCTGGAAACACTTCTCGCTATAATTTTTTCTCTCTGGCCGCATTATTAGGTACACCTTAATTGGGCTGGATAGCACCTCGTTTTAATCCAGAACTGCCTGACACACGGTGCTGTAAATTTTCTTGAGAGATCTGGATCGATGACGTTTATACCTGATTCTGGTCTTACCACCTGACTGTTGCAGAAAAAAACTGAAACTGTGCGTCATCTCCCATGGCCTGCACAGTCCCCAGAACTAAATATTATTGATTCACTTTGGGGTGTTTTGGAGGAGTGAGTCGGGAAACATTTTCCTTCACCAGCATCATGACTTGGCCACAATTATGCAAGAAGAATGGCTCAAAATCCCTCTGGTCACTGTGCAGGACTTGTATCTGTCATTCCTAAGATGAATTGATGCTGTATTGGCCCATACTAATGAATTATTGTGATCTAAATATCATGGCATTGCCTCGGCGAGTAAGATTTAGGTGAGTTTTTCAGAGTGGGTAAATTGTAGCCTCGGTTTCGTGTTCATAGCTGACAGGACTGCCACTCATGCTCTTTAGCAGATATCGGTGGTAAAGATATCCGAAAGTCTCCTGGTCTATCTCTTCTTGCAGTCTCTTGCAGATTTTATTGCTTAATAATAACCACTTATTACAAGCGAGGTCTACAGAGGAGCATTTCTGTAATGCACAACACATCCATCCTTGAAGCAGATGAGCTACAGCAGCAGAAGAGCACACCAGTGACACAAAAAGGACATTTAAATATAGTAAAAAGTTTGATTGTTAGACAACATAGGCATAGACAACTCCTCCTATAGTATGCACTTCTAAAGCATACTTTGGGTTTAAATGTCAGATCTTAAAGAAACAGGGAAAAGTAAGCAACATATTATGTCACATAAAAACCAACAATGAAACTTTTTAGTTACTTTAGTAGTGCAATAACATAAGATGTTAACTTTGCAAGTGCAATAGAGTGTAATGTGGCAAACAGCAGGCTGTGATCCGTTATGTAAATATCAGCAACGGTCCAAATGTGGCGGCTGAGGCTCTAGATCTTTACAGCTGCATCTGGGGAAAGTATGATGAGGTGCTAAGTGTGTCATAAAGGCAGATCAACACTCTCTAAATCAGGTAAGGGCTCTTTCATTCCTTAGCTTTTAAAAACCTTGAGCTAACTGCGGCTTAAATAATTACACTGTGCACTGATGTTTAACTGCATCCTCAGAGGTGCTGATAAAAATTATTCATCATTATTCGCTTGGTGAATTTCTTCTTTCTTCATAAGCCAAGGTAACAGTTGAAAGAACAAGCTAATACGATTTACGGGTGCTACAAAAGGTTTTTAATTCTCCAAGCAAAACCACAGATTATTTCCAACCCTTCACCAATGCGTTTTTGGGGGAGTTTTGGGGGAGTTTTTGTCCTGCTTTAAAATATTTCTTATATAGATTTAAAGGGATAGCTCACAGAAAATGAACATTTGTTTTAATTTACTCAACCTCAGATACATTAAAGGTGCAGTAAATTGAGGCAGCTTTCATGACTGAAATTAAATATGTTTTTTCCACCAAGGCAACTCTGCGTGCAGGAAATATAATTGGTTAAACTGGCAGTGGGCGGAGTTACACAGATCAAAACAAAGACAGACATTCTGACATGGAATGCACATTTTCAAAGGAGAATAACTGACTTTAGCATTGTAAGTAAGTTCACTTAGCATGTTTTTTAAATATCTGCAAACATGTTATTAGGGTATTTGTATGTTTCAGAAGAGTCAAAAACTTACATACAGCACCTTAAAAGATGATTTTTAGAGGAAATCGTTATCCTTGATGGTTTATAAAATGCAAGTCAAAACACACCTGCAGTTTGAGATAAATAAAAAACAAAACAGACAAAATCAAATAGGTTTATAATGATTATTTTCAAATAAAATTGGGGTCAACATGGTCAAAATGTTCATTTTGCATGAACTGTTCCTTTCAATTCATTCACCAAACCTATAACAACTCACCTTTTCTTTATTGGAATCCAACAAGGTGGAATTTGGAAAGCATTTAAGCCCGGAAGATTTAGTACCGACGGTGTAAAAACCTCTATAAAATAATTGTTTAGAAAATGGAAAGTTGGACCTGCTGGACATCCAGATGAGGAAATGAAGTGCATAACAGGAAGCCAAATTCAATAAAGCCGAGGTTCAATAACTTTCAAAAGGAAACAGAATGGAAAAGCGTGCGATATTGTCCCCTGATGGCATAACTCGGCACGAGCGTGAACAGCACACCCAAAGAAATTCTCTTCGTCTTTCCATCACTATAAAGCTAGCAACCAAGCAGCATAACACCTTGCCAAGCTAAGCCTTTATGGCGTTTTTATTTCATTTTTAAATGTCCCTATTTCAATTATTTTCCTTCTGGAGACAATAAAAATAGGAGTTGTGCCCTACCTTTGAAAGGCCTGGTGTGGATTTTCAGTGTGGTCTTAGTCTTCTGTCCTCCTGTGGATATGACACATGGAAAAACTTATGATAAATGTATATTGATTAATGGCTTCTTGATGGTCTAAAAGCTGCATTAGGCATATTCGTTTTACCATAATCTAAACAAACTTTTGATCTGTGCCTACAAACATCACGGTCTAGAAATTTTGGGAACAAACACTGAAATCACACATCAAACCAATTTGCCCACATATGCAAACATATCGAATACAGAGCATGCTGTGCTATTTATTGCATCATAAAAAAAAGCTGAATGATATCACACATTCGTTTGTGCAACCAGTTCCATATCTGGCTTAAACCCGCATGCCAAAAAACTACTAATCATTTCCAAATCAAATAGCCCCCATGAGAGACACAGATCTGAGTGTAATTTAGACTCAGTGAGCGATTGAATTCATGAGCATTGGTGATCAAACTGTACAGCTTTGCGGTTCATTTGCTGCTGCAAAGTAGGGGAAAAAACAAATGCCAAACTTTTCAAGTGCACTGATTAAAAGAAGCTACTAACTTTACTTTCTTTATTGTCCACAAGTGGAAATGTATCCTTGGCTTCACCAGACAACCACATTAGCATTCACATCACACATATCACAGAAAACAGGCAAATACATTCAATATCACATAAATCACATTATTGATCACACCTATTCATACTTATAACCCAGTATTTCAAATACTAACTTCAGTCGGCACAAAGGACATTTGATACCCATTTTTCTTTACTTGAGGTTGCCTAAAACATCTTTTTGATGGCAAAAGCTGAAATTTTATATTATATTGAACAACATTTTAAAAAGCAGCAGGGTGTGTAACTGTCAGCGTCAAACCAAAGAACAATATTAAAATCACAGTATATTACTTAGAATGCCACAGAAGTGTTATATGAATGTGTTTAGAAAGTTAAGCGAGCTGGCAGAACTAATTACAGGTTTATAGCAATATATTTTTAAAGTTAATCAAGCGATTGACACAGCTAGTAATGAAAAGAGAAGATAAGACTTTTTTTGACAGGTTTGCTTTCACTTTTATAAGGATTAGTTCAACCACTAATACAATTATGTCTACTGAACCACATGACATCACAAATCCATAAGACTTTAAACAAGAAGATATCATGAAATCTGAAATTTGTCCACCACATTAAAGGCCTCTGATGCTTCAAAATGCACTTACTGAGAAAAATGATATATATATTCACAGTGATGGGTTGCAGCTGGAAGGGCATCTGCTGCGTAAAACAAATGCTGGATAAGTTGGCGGTTCATTCCGCTGTGGCGACCCCAGATTAATAAAGGGACTAAGCCAAAAAGAAAATGAATGAATGAATGTCTATACGTTTGTCTATAAGCAGAAGGTTTAATAATATGAAGAACCTTTTCACTAAAAAAACTTTCCGTGGATGTTAAAAGTTCTTTATCAAACTATAGATGCATTATTTTTATATCTTGATTTTAAACACCTCCATCTGCATTTGGATTCTTTTTTACTTATGTTTTCCAATCTAAAACTCATCTGCTCTCGTGTGCCCAGCATATCGCATCCATAAAACTATACAGTACACAGGGTTCACAGAGGACAGCCACTTTCCTGGATGGAGCTTCCAGGAGCATGTGTGTGTCTGTTTAGCTCTATCACCTGTGGGCTGTGGACAGGTGTGACGCTGCCTCAGCCAAGGTGAGCTCCAGGGGCCGTGTTTACCTGCACAAATTCATCTGACTCGATAGGGGTGACAGTCTTTGAGGAATCATGGGGGAAAAAGCAAGAATTCAGTCTCTTGCGTATTTCCAGGCTTTGCTGAACGTAAACCCTCATGTACAGTACATTCCACGGCACAAGTCAGACATGAGAGGCTCGACACCCCCAATTACACACCCTCACGCTGCAATCACATCCTCCCTGTGTGCACTTAAGCATATCACAAAAATTCAAACCCAATGACCCAGAGATGAAGACAAACAAAAAAAAAACATGAATTTAAAAAAATATTTGTATAATGGCAATGGACTGGTTATTATGGACTGATATTCATTCTTCCACACTGTAAAAATGACATGATAATTAACAGTTGTTAATTACTAAGAATAAAATTTGTAGATTATGATTTATGGGTGTTTCCTAGTTTATTTATGCTTTCAAATAGCATTATGGGATGTTGATCTTAGCTGCAAGGGATGATATTGAACATTTAATTCTACAGTTTAACAAAGTCTGTATATATACATAATGCACTTTTGAGGCTTTTTTAGGTGAGAATGTAGTTGTTTAGATTGCAACTATGCAGTTTATTTATAAGGATAGTGGCTATATTAAATATTTATAACTTCGGAAATTCGGAGAGCGTCAGCATCCATCAGCCTGTCGACAGAGACCGCATAATAAGCCCTTCGAGGAGAAAAACTCAGCGTAATTTCAAACTACAGCTGATCAAATCATTATAAAACTGGTAAGTGACATTCTAAGTCGATCTCTCTTTTCTGTATGTTGTAGTGCTGTATTTAGTAATCTAGTAGTGTTTGCTTTGCTTTGGTTTTTTTCAGGGTTAATTATTGTGAAATCCTGATTGCAACAGAGAAATACTGGGAGATATCTCTGTAGACTGATGGCATTTCATGCCGTTCAGCCTTATAATCTTAAAAGGTGAGCAAAATCCCCTGTTTTGTCATCACTTTAGACATTACGCTAGTGAATCATTCAAACACTAGCTCTAAAGTGACGTTGGTGAATTAGCAATGGTTTCTGCTGTTCTGACGTCAGCTGCAGATGTCAATGAATAGTGGAAGAAAGTAGTCCCTCATACAAAAGGATTTTTAAATTCTCCGTGTTTGATTTCCTTTTTTATATACTCGATTATCCCGTCGAACTGTTGTAAAAACGCAATATCACACTCATAGCAGTGCGATATGCCAATATACAGCCATATCGCACTGCTACTCGTGTGATATTGCTCATCTTTTGTGAAATTAATTTGTTCTTGTGACGGAAAAGCATATTTATTTTAGCAAAAATTAGGAGCTACCTTAAATTAAGTTGAATCAAATCAACCTTTCAACTAACAATATAATCTTACAATAAACAATAGACTATTGTCAGTTCAACAGACTAAATAATTTTATATTTAATTAACCAATATTTTTATTAAATATTTAAACCAATCACAAAGTCAAAACATTCGGGTATCAATATGGCCTACACAAACTGAATTAGGCTAATACACAAAAACAGACACATATTAATCATTATGTTAATACTGATTGGCCTAGCTGTTTGTCCAAGTAGGCCTAAGGGCAGACTTTAATAAAACCCAGTGTTTGGTAGGCCTATAGTTTTTGTGTGGTCCAATATGATCAATATGACCCTGCTTAAAAAACAGCTTAAACAAGCCTAAGATGGTTGGCTGGTTTTAGCTGGTTGACTAGCCTGGTGGGTTTAAGCTGTTTTTTTTCACCAGGGGAATCTATGAAAACAGAAGGAAATTACCTCACATGTTCCTCTTCTTTCTTCCATCATTGAAACTGGTCAGCCTGGTTTATGCCTATAGGAATGGAAAGAGAAAGATGCCGAGGTTGGTGTGATGAGAACCGCAGTTGCCACTTGGCACCCACGACTCATTAAAATGCGGTGGGATGAACGCGTTAGAGGTTCCCCTCATTGAGCGTAATTATGTCGGCCCGTCGTTAAGCCGTTTTCCCCGCAAACTTCCCTTGCAGATGTTTTAGGGACTTTCGAGTTTATTATCAATGTCAACAACACATTTTTTTTGTGTTTGTCAACGTTTGTCAAGTTTGCCTCAGTATGGGGTGAAAGGGAAGTTTGTGGTAACTCAAGCGGCAATAAAACCCAGTTTGACCGACGGGTTGAAAGCAGATTTTTTTTACTAAATCAGAGAATGCAAGACTTATGTAAATTGTGGGTCACGGCGGGTTAAGAGGAAATGGACGTGATAAAGGATGTGATTGTACGATAGAACGGTCATTGACTCTCAGTTTCTACTTTTTCAAAGCAAGGCGTGTGTTCGAGACTCGTCTGGGTTTTCTCAAGGAGAAGAAATTCATAATCAAAGTGTTATTGCATCCCAGCCACTCCAGCGAAGTGAGAAAAGGTCGGCACTGTAGTGGAATGTCCAGTGGGAGGAAGTGAGATAATAATGGAGGCAGCTGGAATGAATGGATCTTTTTTTTTTTTTGCTGTCAAAACTCTTAAGTAGTGAAGGGATTTTGTCATAAAGTCTATTTAAGGAAATGTATGAAGAGTCATTGACACCCCTTATCATTTGCAGAGGCTCCTCTTAGGTAGAACAAGTCTAGTTAGCCCTTGCTAGAGTTCATACCCAGGTAGCAAAGAATTCTGACCCAGATTTGGCATAAATCTGGCACAGCAGGCTTTTATCCGGCACTGGCATACAGAATGTGGGCCAAACATGGCCCTGGTTTGGCAGAGGTGGCGCCGTCTTTAAGGCGGCACACAATACTTGGGCCAGATGTAAAATGTAGTATTTGGGCCCGATGTTAATAATTGATATGTGGGCCATGTAAGTTTGGCCTTTCTTGGCCGACATTTAAAATACATTTTTATTATTTTCAAATAAAGAAAAAAATTCTACCCATCAGGTCGCTTCGAGAAAAAGCATGCCCATAGCCCGCCTTAAGCGCAATGATTCATGGGTTCATCAATTTCATTGCAGTCGTGACACACCAACATAACTGGCCGAGTTCAGGCTCAGTTATGGGTTATTAACTTGGCTAAGACTTGGCCCAGATATGGTCCATGTTTGGCCCTTGTCTGGAAGCCAGACTTGGTCCAGTCATGTACCACAATTCACTGTGGCATGTGGGCCAAGCAAAAGCTGATTGTGTGGGCCAGAGATATTTTGCTATGTGGGTATCTATAAAATGTGAATGTTTTCACTGTAACAGCATATCCTATTCAACAAAAATTAATAGGCTAAAAATTAACTTTAAATTAGGCTAAACTTAAAGTGTTTTAGGTCAATAAAATCTGTTTTAATTGCCTGTATTTCACTTTTCCTAAAAATTGGTAATTGATAAGTAGTAGTAGGCACATGAAAATAGCCTAATCAATGGTAGTTTACTCAACCTGAAGTGATTCCAAACCTTTCTGAGTTTCGTTTTTGTGTTAAACACAAAAAACAATATTTTGAAAATGTTGAAAATCGGTCACTATTGACTTCCATAATAAAAAAAAGGAATTTGATGGAAGTCAATGGTGACCAACATTGCAATTTTTCCAACATTCTTCCAAATATCTTTTTTTTGTGTTCATCAGAAGAAAGTCAAACTATTATTTTTTTGGGGGGGGGGGTGAACACAACACAATGTCTGCCTGTATAGCCAGTCTGCCTGTCTTACTGTATAGCCAACACAATGTCTAAAAGGGAAACATTAAAATAAAGCATAACCAAAAAATTTAAGTACAAATGAAATGTTGTTAAAGCAACAACAAAATCTGTCATTTAGTCAAAGAGGATGAGAATTGTTCACAACACAACCTAATAAGACAGCTGAAAATGTACAAAATCACAAAGACAGAATAACAAACGCCTAACTAAAGGATTTGTGAGTAAACATTCAAGAGCCACAAAATGGCGTGGTTCCATGGAGAAATTAATGAAGCTCAGCCAGTTCAGACTGCTCATCTGTTCCTCCGAAGGTCTTGTTTTTGTAGGCCAGACGAGATGAGGCCTTTAACTCCAGTAGATTATAAGTGGGAACCTGAAACAACACAAAAAAACAACATCATTCACTTTCGTTCATACAGATTACACACAAAATCAAAACAAGTGTTAATGAAAAATGACATGAGCACATGTAAACCATCTGAATATACGCAGAAAGATAACTATGAAAAAATGTTGACTGCTTTTTGGTCTTTTGTTCCTCTTTTTCCTAAACATCCTTTCGGTGCGTGTGGGTGAATGAGCAGCGTATTTGTTTTTCTGCCATATGAAACTAATAAAAGTGTCTCAAAGCTTCTCCTAAGTCTGCACTGGTGGAAGAGAACGCGTGTGGTTATTGTTTTTGCTGGTTATTAGTTTTATTGGCTGTTCGTGAGTAGTCCATTTAAACGGCACAGCTCATTTGAAGACAAAAGGGAAATGTTGGGGATTAGAGTCAATTTAGATATTTTTAAGCACTCGTAACTGAAAACATCCAGCCCTGGCAGAACACTCACACCAAGATAAATGATATTAAAGCATCCTGAATCATTGTTTGAGACAGAAAGAGGCCCCAAGGGAGTTTCAATCATTCGATAAAAAAAAATCAACATTCACATTTGTGGGGTTCATCCAGTTTGATCAAAATTAGGATATTTAAAAGATCTAGCTGCACATAATATTTTTTTTTTCATTAAATCAAATGGAAGTGCCTTTGAATTTCATGCTCCAGTGGCCAAAACCCTTTAAAATTCCCATTATGAAATTATAAAGGTCAGATTACCCAGTCTGTTGTGATTGGTCTACCACTTATAGTTAATAGTATCTGGCTGCAGACGTTCACATGCAGTCTCAGACATGTACTCTGAGAAACATGCACTCAATAGAACTAGTGAAGACACTGTGAGGTTAGGGGCGTTGCCAATCAAATGTCAATTTCCATATCTGAATTTCAACTCTGATGGTTAACTTAATCCTAGAGTTTCAAACTAGGATTGTAAATACGGCATCGATTTTACCCTATCAATTCAACCTTGAGTCCAGTGATGAAATGTAGGAAGGAATAATTGATTGAACTCAAACTTCCATTGTAAGAATGACTGGAGTGGGATGTTTCCCAGTAGTATGTAATCAGTTGGCATGGTGCAACTGTGTTATGTATCTATGTATTAAGTATATATGCATATATGTATGCATGTGTATGTATGTACTGTATATGTGTATGTAAGTTTTAACACCATATCAGCAGCATTGTCATTTCTTTCTTTTAGGGAAAATAAAAAAATCTTAGGTCTACATACTTAACTGAGATGAAACTAATGGATACTGGACCACATGAGAGAAACTCCAACGACAACTCTGCTGCAACTTGCCTGCTAATTGATTTGTTAGCTTGCTCTGAACAGTTTAGTTCCCACTGTGAAATAAGAACCAAATGTGAGCTCATGTTGTAATGGAAAGTGTGTTTTGGGCTGGAACAGTTGAACGCTGCACAGACAGTTCTGGGGATTTTCACTTCATCAATCCTCCACAGGGGAGAGCGCAGGAATGGCGGGATGCTTATCTTCTTCCATTTCATTTCAGCTTACTCTAAAGAATGGGGGAAAAGATAAAACAGGAACAGGGAATATGCAAGAAAAAAATTTTCATTCACTAAACAAGTATGTGTACATATATGTTTTCAAAAATAAGTCATGATTCATCAAAGACCTGCAAGAAATTTCATCTTACTAAAATGTTTTCTAATTTTATTAAACAATTGAAGAGCATATACCACACATATGCACTAATCATGTACATCTGAGGCCTTATAAACAAATAGACAATAAAGAACCCAACATACAGTGGTGTGAAAAAGTGTTTGCCCCCTTTATAGGGCCTGCCTGACAAAGTGAAGTAAACCAAAAGATCCTCAAAACCTAGACATCATGCCAAGATCCAATGAAATTCAAAAACAAATGAGAAAAAAATTTATTGAGATCTACCAGTCTGGAAAAGGCTAAAACGCCATTTCTAAAGCTTTGAGACCACAGCGAACCATTATCTACTAATGTTACCCCAAGAGACACAGCGACAACTCATCCAAGAGGTCACAAAAACACACATAACATTAGTTGTAGTTAACTTAGTAAAGGTGAGTGTTCATGACTGCACCATAAGAAAGAGTCTGGGCATAAATGGCATGCATGGCAGATTTCCAAGAGAAAAACCACTGCTGAGTAAAGAAAAGAAAAGAAAAATCACAAAGGCTCGTCTCAGTTTTGCCAGAAAACATCTTGATGATCTACAAGACTTTTGTGAAAATATTATGTGGACAGATGAAACAAAAGTTGAAAAACAAAATATGTGTGGCATAAAATTAACACCGCATTTTAGAAAAAAAACATACCAACAGTAAAATATGGTGGTGGTAGTGTGATGTCTGGGGCTGTTTTGCTGCTTCAGAACCTGGAAGACTTGCTGTGATAAGTGAAACCATGAATTCTGCTGTGTACCAAAATATCCTGAAGAAAAATATCCAGCCGTTGCGGCTAAGGGTGCCCCAACCAAGAAAATACTTTCTCACACAAGGCTAAGTAGTTTTGTATTTTGTTTTCACTTAATAAAAAAAAAATCTATTTATTCAATTAATTAATCAATTAATTTCACTAAATGTAAATTTGATGATCTGAAAAATTAAAGTGTGACAAACATGCAAAAAAAAAAAGAAAAGAAAAAAGAAATCATTAAGGGGCAAACACCTTTTCACAGCACTGTATAATTAGAAATGTTATTTACAAAGTGGCTGAAAGTAACTAGACATTAAAAAGTGATAATACAGTATAAATAAAGGCTAAATATAAATAAAGAAATATATACAAATTAGGGGTCCAAATAACGATCACCTGATCTATCCTTATATAATTGGTGTCACCTTGTGTTTGGCGCCATGACACACTAGGTACTACTTGAAGACATTGCAATGTGTGCTCTAAGGAGAGAACACGTCTTTAGAGAGCGCAGATATATTTGCAGAGAGCGACGAATGTCCGTTCAATCATTTTAGGTTGCCCAGAGATTTATGTAACTTTTCTAAATAGCTATTTTTTTCTAGCTTCCACCTCCAACAGCAAAACCTCATGTTCATTAATGTTAAAATTCTTTTTTGTTTGTTTTTAATTAGGGGCCATTAGGAGTCTTTCTCTGGATAAGTACTGCTTTGCAGAAAGCCCTTTTATGAAGCTGGTTGGAACATTCATTCATTCATTTTCCTTCTGCTTAGTTTCTAATTTATCAGAGGTCACCACAGCAAGATTAACAGTCAACTATTCCAACATGGGTTTACGCAGCTGATGCCATTCCAGCTGCAACCCAGTACTGGGAAACTCTCATACACACTACAGCCAATTTAGTTTATTCAATTCACCTATAGTGCATGTCTTTAGACTGTTGGGGAAAAATGAGAGCACCCAGAGAAAACACACACCAACACGGGGAGAACATGCAAACTCCACACAGAAATGCCAAATGGCACAGCCAGGACTCGAACCAGCAATCTTCTTGCTGTGAAGCGACAGTGCTACCCACTGAGCCACCATGCTGCCTGGTTAGGACATGCATTATGCAAATTACTAACCTTGTGCACGTAGGCGCTCATCATGACTTCAAACTCACAAACAGAAGAACGAGTTTAAGTGTGTGTATACATGTAGTAAATCTTGCAGAAAGTCTTTGTGAGAAGTTCAAGCGTGTATATAAATACTAAAAAATGAATACACTTATTAGAGAATGAAATATTACCATGTTTAGGAGTCAACTCAATTCCTGTTCACACTTGGTATTAAGATGCATTTTGTTCAACTAAATCAAGTAGATGAGGGAGACATATTGCATGGTGTTTTAATCTGTCTCTTTCAACCACTTTTTAAATTTATGGGCAGGTGTACATGTGGGCTTACATTGCCAAAAAAAAAAGTTTGTGAAATTTCTATATGAACGCGAATGGAAATATGGATAACAGCAGCTTTTATTCCTGTTCCGATAGCCTCAAAACTACATCACTGTGGGTTTTTGTTGGAATCTTTTTGTCTGAAAAAACATGATTTCAAATGGCAAAGTTGAAATCCTTCCCAGAGCTTCAACAATACCTCCAGCAGTGTTTAAAAATTAGGTCCGATAATGGAGAACAAGTGGTCTTTAGTGGCTGTTTAAATCACAAAAGCAACCCGGATGATGTGCTTTCAACTACCTCAAATTGAACAAGATTTGAAACATTTTGGAACAACAGGGATTTAAAAGCATTTTGTGTCGTCCCCTTGTTATAATTTCAACAAAAATGCATCTCATATTAGTTAAAAAACAGAACCTCAGAGTTAAATAATGCAAAAACAAGAACAGAGCAACGAAAATGCACGGCTCACTAATCTTCCAATATGACATCATGCTAATCTCTGCCCAAATCCCTCTAGGATCTCTTTGTTTTCATAGGAGATCTTATTTATGTTGAACTAGACGTCTCTCTTTGAGGTGAGTTTAAGTCTAAGACAGATTCATCAGTCATTGGTCTATCTGACCTGGTATAAACTCTTAAGGGAGTTTAGATAGCCGACCGAGCGGTCCATCTTCCTCTGCAAATGTCCAATAGGCACATTACATTACACCCCTACGTCTTCCCCCCCTCAAAAGCACTCTGAGAAACAGGTATTACACTAATCTCTGTCGCCAATTCATCTTCAACACATACTGCTAATGCTACAATAAATTCAATAGCTCCGTAGGGCTCACTTTCGAAAGAAAGTAAAGAGAGGTGGAGACAACTAATAAAACAATGCGTTTTATTTGAAACAACATATTTACATATCAAAATTAAGGAATAAAAAGAATGTAAAAAAATTGTATACAAGCATAAAACTGTTTTTTTTTTTTACATTTTAATCTTCATTTTCTGCAGTGACTTTGGCGTTCTTTCCATTTTTCTTGGTGAGACCGCTAAAGTATTTTTCTCTGAAAGAGTTGTGACCGTGGTACGGGGTGAAGCGAGGGTCAGCAAGGTGCGCTAGGCTGTCCGAATCCTGCAAGAAAGCATTTTTTTAAAGATTTAAGATTTTTGTTTGTTTTAAAAGTTACAAACAACATTCAAAATAAAAAACACATTTCATGTAGCTCATAAAAACAGCAAGGTCATTGGTTGAATTCCCTGGGCAACCAAGAATTGATCAAAAGTACCTTAAAGGGATAGTTCACCCAAAAATGAAAACTCACTCACTGTTTACTCACCCTCAAGTGGCTCTATACCTATTCATTTGAAGAAAGCTATTGACATCCACAGTAGGAAAGAGGTCAACGGTTACCGGTTTCGAGCTTTCTTCAAAATATCGTATTTTGGGTTCAACAGAAGAAAGAAACTCGGACGGGTTTGGACCAAGTTAAGGGTGAGTAAATGATGACAGAATATTTAGTTTTGGTAGAACTATCCCTTTAAATACCAAGTCACTTCAAATAAAAGAATCTGCCGATGCATAAATGGATCTAAACATAAAACACAAACTGCATTAAAAAGTGTTAGAGATTAGAACAGCTCAAAATGAGCACGCGGCATGATCCATCCTCATAAGCAGAATTGTGCATAATGACAGAACAGTTTACATTCATGCAACTTGTTTTGTACTTTGGTCCTTTTAGAAAAGTTGCCTTGTAAAACAGAGGCAAACCAAGAAGCGACTGCAATACTGTAACAGTAAATATGTGAATCATACACGTGTAAAAAGTTTTATATATTATATATTTATACTATGTACTGACATCAAAATATAAATACAATGTACTTAATGCATTCATAATGTATTGCAGAACACTTCTGGTCCTCTTGAGGTGAGATATGGGTAGGGTTAGGTACTGGTTTAGTGGTATGGGTAGGGTTATGTGCTGGTTTAGGGGTATGGGTAGGGTTAGGTACTGGTTTAGTGGTATGGGTAGGGTTAGGTGCTGGTTTAGTGGTATGGGTAGGGTTAGGTACTGGTTTAGTGATATGGGTAGG
>CAIGQW010055978.1:4727970-4741374 GCA_903798125.1 Danio choprae | reverse complement strand
ATATATAATTGAATGGCAAACTATGACAAAAATCTAGAAAATCAAATCAAAGAAAATCAGTTTATGGCAGTATTAATTTATATTAGTGTACTGGATTTATGCATTATGACATCCATATCCAGTAAAAAATATTATTCTTCTGTTTGCAGTGGTAACAAAACAAGTAGTAAAGGTCAAGAAAGTGTCAAATAAATCAAAACACACTCTTTTTACTGTCATATTGATGTCTACTCCATGCGGACACAATTATAAAAAAAAAATGTTAGGGTGTGTTATTCTGTAATCCCTCAATTATTTATTTTTGTTTGTTTGCTGTGAACGCTCCATTGCGTCATAAGGAATTGGGAAATCTTGCCACTTGCTATGACAGAAGTGTTTTCTTCTGGTCTGTGAACTTCCTATTCTCAGGATGAAACGGATGAATTGGATACTGAGGGCTGTTTCCACTTCGAACTGTTACAAGGGTAATCAACAGCAAAGCCCCAGATTCCAGCAGCAGTCATGCACTCCTCTGACACCAAAGTTTATAAACACAACTGTTGCTATAATGACGCCTGCTCTGAAGATGCAGTCATTTAGTCGCAGACCACAGCGCCTCCTTGTGGTGATCATACGTTATGAATTTTAAAACTGTCAGCAAACTACACTGTAAAATATATATATATATATGATCAAAAGTCATGATAGCATAAATTTGTATTTAAATAAACTTATTTAAGTAGTTTTAAACTATACCAATTTTAACTGGGTCTTTCAAGTCTAAAAAAAGGAGTGTGATCTGAGTTGAAATAAAATGTTAATATTATTCAACTTAATTTAAGGCAGCAACACATTTATTACAGTGTAATTCATTCAGTATAGTGCTTCTGAACTTTGCTAAGCATTTGAGGATGGCAAAAATGTTTTTATTTTAACTTTAAGTCTCTAGCGCTCAAGTGAGATGCAAGTTTTTGTTAAACCTGAGATAAAACAGTAAATGTAATTTATTCCTGTGAAGGTGAAACTGGATTTTCAGTATCCATTGCTTCAGTTTTCAATATTTCAATAAAAAAGGGGAGAAAATGCTTGTCCTTTGAATGCGTCTACCATTAAAGTATGACAGCCCTACTTTGAAAAAAGAGCTGGATCTTGAAAATTATGGATTACAATTTAGGTAATTAACATACAATAAAAAGTAGTAATCCAAAAATCAAACAAAAAGTGCTTTAAGGGGTAATTAATGTGTCAGTGCTCTTTGGATAAGGGATTCATAAAGATAAACAACAAAGTCCAAGACACTAAAAAAAGTAAGTGAAAAAGTTAAAAAGCCTTTATTAACATAACTATTATTTTAAAAACATCACTATTCACCCTGATGAAGGCAAGTTTTGCCGAAACACGTAGGTGTGGTGCACAATAGTGCTGTTTAAAAAAAAAAAAACTGTAATATTGTCAATAATTATCACAATTTAAAATAAAATACATTTTAAAATGTAAATGCAATTTAAACAGCTGTTTTATATTGTTATATATGAGCCTCACATGAAATGTTGAAATTTAGTTTATTCCTCTAATGGCAAAGCTTTACATAATATTTAAAAAAAAAATTTTTTTTTTAAAGTTTAATATGTAGATTTGTTGTTTCATACATTTATTTGAATGGCACATATTATTATCAAGTTAATATGTGAAAAACGTTTGTGCTACTTAGTCTTTTCAGAATTCGTTAGTTCAAAAGAGCCGTAATCATTCATTCATTCATTCATTCATTTTCTTTTCGGCTTAGTCCCTTTATTAATCTTAGGTCGCCACAGTGGAATGAACCGCCAACTTATCCAGCATATGTTTTACGCAGTGGATGCCCATCCAGCCGCAACCCATCACTGGGAAACATCCATACACACCCATTCACACACATACACTACGGACAATTTAGCTTACCCAATTCACCTATACTGCATGTCTTTGGACTTGTGGGGGAAACCGGAGCACCCGGAGGAAACCCATGCGAACATGCAAACTCCACACAGAAACGTCAACTGACCCAGCCGAGGCTTGAACCAGCAACCTTCTTGCTGTGAGGCGATTGTGCTACCTACTGCGCCACCGCGTCGCCCGAGCCGTAATAATGTTTATGAAAATAATAAATATCTTTTGATCATTATTATTTTTTCTGTCAGTTTTGATCGCCCTGCACTTGCAGAAATATTTAATACTTTAAAACAATTTTTTGAATCATACTAACCGAAAAAGTGCTTTTCATTGTGCAGAAGTGCAGTCTCATTTACGTATTTTGACAGACACATTTAAAAAGCAGAGCAGGATATTAATCTCTGTTTATGAAATAACAAGAATGAACATTCATGTAAACAATTGCAAGATTTGACCGTATCTGCACGACTTAGAAATCACTTCATTTCTCAAATAATGACGACGCCAGCTAAACTAATTACTGTTGGCATCAGCAATCCTGAGGGAGTAAATCCCGTAACTACATAATGGAAAATCTGTCTACAAGTGAAACAGAGGTGAAGCAAAGATGCAGATTAAGCAGCGGGTAGGTTCTTTGACTCACTACTGTTCCCTGTAATCAGAGGACAGCATGATCTGTAGACGCTGCTGTTTGTGGTCAGGGGAAAACACCCCACAGCTTCACACCTGCTCCACTGACCACAGGTCCACAAGCCTGAGCAGGTTTAACACCCACCGCTGAAACTGAGGCTTGTGTTACTGATATGCTTTGAGCTTTTATCTAGAAACGTAAGAGAGCACAAGATAGCCCTCTAGTGTTCAAGCCCTTTATAAGAGTCAAATGCATGTGACCATTCAGTCTGATTATTAGATTTACTTACTCTGGCCTGTAGATGGGAAGCCAGTAGACAAGACGTCCACCTAAAACCAAGTGATGGGCTGCAAAATTCAAGAGGTCTGCAAAAATATCGCTGAGATGGTAAGCCATTGAAACGGGCACGTGACTCTCTCCAGAGCTGCAATGGGATATGAAACACAAGAAAATAATATTTAATTAGTATAAGCAGGTAAATTCAGTTCATTCATTCATTTTCCTTTGGCTTAGTCCCTTATTTATTAGGGGTCACCACAGCAGAATTCCAGCTGCAACCCAATACTGGGAAACACCGATACACTCTCACATTCACACACGCACTCATACACTACGGCCAACTTAGTTCAAATCATTTATAGCACATGTATTTGGACTGTGAAAACCAGAGCACTCGGAGGAAACGCACGTTAACATGAGGAGAACATGCAAACTCCACACAGAAATGCCAGAAATGGGACTTGAACCTGTGACCTTCTTGCAGTGATAATGTATGTCATTATTCAAAAATAATACTAAATAGCTACTATGAATGGAACTCATATATCAGATTAGTTTCATTCATAAATGAAACATTGACAAGCTATGTTAAACAGACCAAAATATATTTTGAAAACATCTCAAAAGGACATCTCGGTCACCAATAACACATTGCTAATCTGGTAATTAGTGACTTTTTTGAAGTGTACTACTTAAATAAAAAGCATTGTGTGTACAATATATTGTGTGGATTGGTGTCGTAAATTATGGTAAAAAGCCTGGTAATTAATTGCCAGTAGCTTTTCTCTGTTATTTTCTGGACTTTATTCTCTATATATTACTTTTTATACAATATATTGTTTCAAAGTACTAAAATGTCAATAAAAGTCACTTTGTTACACTGCAAGGTTGAATTTTCAACATCAAATATCAACAAAGCAAAGCATTTTTTTTTTAAGAAATGAATAATTTTTACACCAAGAAAACATTAAACTTATAAAATTGACTGTAAAGAGCTTTATAACAGTAATTATTTAGTTCATAAAAGTTTTTAATACACATTAGTACACCAATTGTGTAATGCACATTAGAATGCTTAAGTAATTGTATAGTCTCTTGCTATTAGTTTTGTTAGTGGTGCCACAGCAGGCTTACTGGATGACTGGCTTATATATAAAGAGTGTTTCATGTGGATCCATTAAAAATGTAGGTGGATAAAAGTGATAGGCTTACAAATCCTCAGGAGGTTTGATGATATCTTTATGAGATCCTGTTCTCCGTGTGGACTCACGAATACCATATGGAGCTGCACGAGAGTAAAAGAAAAACACTGAAAGATTCAAAACAACAGTAACCACAAACAAATGTGATTTTAAAGGTGAAGCGTGTCATTTCTGCATCAATAAACTTAACTGAAAGATGTTTACCAGTAGTATTCTCATGTGACTGAAAATCCAGCTTCAACTGGCATTTTTGAACATTGTTTTTAACTGGTCCAATCGAGTATTTTAACATAATAAAAATGACACCTTTAATGAGTTTAAAGGAACGTACGGTCTGTAATAATGGCATCAAACTGGGCGTTTCGTCTCCAAACCAGTTTGGAAGCATCGGACACCATGACGTCCACATAGAGATGTTCAGCCCCATACTGACGCAGGTTTGCTCGGATGTTCTCATCTGGTCCTCTCCATTTTTGATTCTTCCTGCTGGCCTTTCCTACAACAGTTTTAAACAGGTGTGGACTCATTGCAACAATACACTGTGTAGAAAATTAGAGTGACAGCTTAAAGAAAATTTTACCTATTCCATGGATAGTGTTATAATCAATGTCTGTCCCACATACATACGCCCCAAAGTGTGAACATGCTACCAAAAGACTACCTGAAAAACAAAGCAGCAAGAAAAATTAATCATGAGAAAAAAACTAAACACATACAGTGGATATTAAAGACAAAACATTAGAGAACACATTTTTTAAACATATTTCATAAATTACATATACAGTCAAAGTTAGAATGGCCTATGAATATCATGGTTTTCTGTCAGGACATAAACAAACAAAATATATATATGGCAGGTCTTAAAATTTGGAAGATAAAAGCATGAGAGAAAAGCTACACTGCAATAATGCTTTCATCCTGTTCCATATCATCTTGTTTTCAGAAACAATGTCAAAATTAAGTGAGCTTTTCCCTAAAACAAGCAAAATAATCTGCCAATGGTGAGCAAAAAATCTTATTTAAAAAGAAAAAACTAGAAACAAGACATAAAATTGCAGTGTATGGGTACAAACTCAGGACACCTTACGATTCAGACGTCTATAGATCTACATTTAATAATAATAACTTAAAGCAATCATTGTCTGATCTTATCAGTCTCTGGATCCTTCTGGAGGAGTTTTTGAGTTTTTTGCGCAGCTCTTGCAACAGCATTTCAGTCAGGATGTCATCTGAATTATTTTTTCAAGCTGATCTATTGTAGATTTGTGGCTGTGCTTGGGATCATTAGCTATGTTTACATCCAAAGATGCGAATTAAATGTATGCGCAAAACTGGAATATCGCATAAAAGACGTGTAAATAAAGCAGCGTTTCCATCCAATGAGCCAAAGAGAACAAAATCGTCACTTTCTGATTAACTGGCGCCAAATATCAAAAGTAAAAACTAAATTTGCTGCGGTAGGAAAAGCTGCGTGAATCTTTTCTTTATTTAATAAATGACTTGCACCTCAGAAGACAATGCTGACACGCAATGAATGCGTGGTGGCGTTTGAAGATGTGAGACGCGGAGCACAGATGCTCTTGACAATAATGGAGGAAATGAACGATATAATAACACTAATACTGAAATGGTTAAGGTGTTTTAGAATGACCAAAACATCATTTCAGATGTTGGTCAGCCTGCTGGTTTGTCCATTCACACACATTTTTATCATCACATGATCTCTTATAACAAAATCACATGACTTTTTTAATGCGCATACTTGAATTTGTTCGGTAAAAGTATTTCCATCATAGTTTATGCACATTTTTTTTTTCAAATAAAACATTTATCCTGCTCACTTATGTCCATTTGTTTTTTTATGCGCATTTTCAAAGTTTATATGCATCTTGGCGTTTCCATCAACCATTTTTTTATGCACATATCCAAAATGTGCATAAAAATAGGTGGATGGAAACATAGCTAAAGTCTTGTTGCATGACCTAAATCAAAGTTTTATCTGTGGGATGGACACTTTGTTCACACACACCTGAAGATTCCAGACCAACAAATTGATAAAACTTCTGCTGATGATCATTTGATAAGCAGTACCTGGCCATTTTAAGATCTGCCAAAGGTCTTTTTTTAATGTCCTGATATGAAAGATGTTGTATTTCATAGGGAGTGTTAACTTTTTCACATGACTGTATTCTGAAGCACAGAAAAAGAACAATGATTAAAATTTGAGAATACTTTAAGATTTCTCCCAGTTAGTGGTGTTCATCTGGAACCTGGTGTTAATTTCATTAATTATCTGACAAAGCTTTTATAAGTGTTAGCCTAACTTTCCAGTTTTCCCTGAATCCGCATAATGGTGAGCCTTTCAAATGTCACTGAAACCCTCTAACAGCCCATTGCCCAAATGAAGGCCCAAATGAAAGACCCTTTCAGCCATAGCAAGACAAGCTGGACATTACAAATCTGTAATTTCCAGAATGTTGTACCTTCACAATGTTACTCAAAAGTCTTGTCCATTAAAGCCAAATGCTTGAGAGGAAAGCATATTGTGGTCACTCTCCTACTAACACTCTCCTACTAGCATGGTATCACCACAACTAAAATTCTTTCAAACTTTACACAATGAAGATTAGACTATTTCACATCTTTTAATAAAATGATTTCTACAGACAACCATTGCGTTTGACTGTAGATCTTTATAATCGTTAGACACTTTAAAAGTACGGCCAATAAGGATTTCCAGTCATCCAGAAAGCAACTAAACAGGCACATCTGGCCTGCAGATCTCAGCGCATGTGGTGACAACAGATGCATGATAAAGCCTGGCAGCATCATGGCACGCTACAAACTCACAGAGAGCATCGCTTTAGGACAGAGTCTGCGAGAAAAATGAAGCCCCATGCTGTTCAGAAAGCCAGCAATCTTTCATTTGACTGATGACACTCGAAAGTGGTACTTTCAAAGTCAAAAGAAAGAGAAAATGTGGGCCGACTAAGACTGAAAAACTTGAATTCTTTTGTGCCATCGCAAAAGATTATAAAGAGATCTGCTCCTGGAGCCTGTTAAATGCAAATGAGAAACAGAAGACGATGGCACACACTGTATACTCAATCACGCAGACAGGCTGTCAGATGTGATTTCAGTCAGAATCAGGCACAGACACAAACACCTGCTTCAGTTTGGACAGAAATTAAGCGCCTAAACTGTTCTGATTAAAAACATGCCAAATAAACACAATCTGCAAGACTAAATGGAATCATTTGTCAAAAATATTCTGCATTTGAGATGTTGGATGAGGAACTTATGCCTGTCATAGGCCTGGATTCGTTGTTAGACTAAGTCCTGGAAGGCCAGTGTCCTGGGGCAGGTTGCATCAGCAGTGCGTAAGTTAAAACGTAGCCTAGTTGTGACTTAAAGGGAGACTAAGTTGCAACATACACATTACTAAATATTTTTGTGTTGCACCACTGAACTTAGCTTAAACGTAACGCTACATTCCAACTAAATATTTACGGCAGCCTCCCCCCATGTATAACGATAGAAAAGAGATGACAGCGAGATCAGTTTACATTAAGGAGCTCGCGATCATAATGAAGAATGATTTTCCTCTACTCACAGCCTTAATTTCTTTACAAATCTCAATTTTTTTTTGGTTTGTGAAAGAAGAGTTTAATTATCTTTCAAGGAGTGTTTTGTGTTAATTGTATCCATCAATTTAAACAAGAATTTCTTCATGACTGGGTATTTCTTCCTGCTCTTTTCTCTTTCATATGTAGGATATAAAAAAAATGTAAGTTTAATGTTTTGATAACTTCATGTGTATTTCAATTGCATTTATGGCTCATGATGCAGGTATATGCGGCATCTGTTATTAGTGACTGACTATTTGAAATGAAAATAAGATTGCTTTTAATTATTGAGTGGCCGTCTAACTAATGACGTAATGTGATTGATTGTGGGATAAAAGGGTGGAGTGAGAAGATTGTGTCACACACTGAGGAAGGCATTGCGGTGGAACGGGAGATTTGCATCATGGATGTGCAGCCGACAAATCTGCAGCAACTGCGTGATGCCATCATGTCAATATGGACCAAAATCTCTGAGGAATATTTCTAGTGCCTTGCTGAATCTATATAAGGGGGTCCAACAAAAAAGGCAAAAGGGGGTCCAACTCGGTACTAGTAAGGTGTACCTAATAAAGTGGCCAGTGAGTGTATATAGATCTATATATTCTATACATAGATTATTATATAGTAAGATGGCTTACTTAATCAGATATTATACTCTAAATTTATATTAAAGACAAAAAAGGCTGTATTTTTAACATACATGAAAATGTACTCACCTGTTCCAACAAAAGGATCATAAACCAAGTCATTAGCTTTAACTTTGGCATGATTAGCCATAATGAAAGAAAGGCCAGCGTCCATACTAGTGTTCCCAATGAAATGTCTCTTCTTCACACTGTAAGAGCGAATTAATTCTCTTTGACCATCTGCAATCTGAGAAGATAAAAAAAAAAAAAACACAGCAGTTTAACATCTGAGAGTTGATAAATATTAGCTATCATTCAGTATCAAAGGCAGACATAAAGCATTTTACAAGTCTATGATAAACACTCTGATTGCACAGACTTCTGCAAAATAATAATAATAAAATAAAATAAATTGGAACCATTTATATATAGAAAGAGCTGCACACCCATCTCCCAAAGTACACATAGACAGGCTCCTCTGGGATGTCATTAGGATCAGTGCCATAATCCTCTAGCAGGCAGAAAATATGTTCTGGGTCCTTGAGATTGACCGTTCCTTCAAATGGTAGGAAGTCTAGAGCCTGTGTAAAATAAACAAAAATAAATAAATAAAAGGCACATTTTAGGTAACACTTCATTTACAGAATATCTAAAGGGGAGCATCATAAGTGTACACAAGTTTGTACTGTGTCTAGTGTGTACTCTGTGTAAATTTAAACATTTCAAACTGTGACTGTAAATGAATAATTATTTATTACAAAGTACAAAAGCCACAAAATGTATACAATAAACGTAAAATATGAAGAATACAGCAAAATACTTACATCGATTTTTTTGATTCTGTCCTTAAATTCTAATGTTTTGTTAAAAGTGTAGACATTGATCTTATAGGTTGAATTTTGTTGCAGATATGGAGCCTGTGAAGAGTTAATACAAGAGACAGCTCATTGATAGATAGACTTTGTACTTTTATTAAGAGAAGAACTTGAACAAACCATGTTTTCTGATGGATACTCCAATAATGACCTCCGAAGCTCCTCTGTCGTCTTCCCATGACCCCAAAGTTCAAAAGCAGACCTTGAAATGAATATCAAACAACCCATAAATCAAGCTCTTCATTAATTGTTATAGACCATTTCAATGTAGTGATGTCAAACTATTGCATAATTGTAACAAGAGGCAATTAAATCATAACTTAGCATTAAAACAGTGATCATAACATTATTTATCAATACGCAGATCTTTTTGGATTCTCAGAAGCTAAGGAAATTAAATATGTATAACAGGAAATATATTAGGACCATTGTTTTTTTCGTTTACATCCATCAAAATGGTCTATAGTTAATGAGTTAAGTAACAATACAACGAGCAGCCTTTTTACTATAGCTGTTTACTGATAATGCATGCCGGTTTGTAGTGCCTAAATTAAGGTTAATAATGCTTCTGCAATGCATTAGTAAACACTTAAAAATAATTACATAACCTAATATCATTGTAAAAAATATTAGTTATATTTTGTCATTTATATTTAATTATTTATAGTTAACTAACAATTGTAAGTTCATGTTGACTTCTGCAGTTAAGAAACGTTAACAAATAAATTATTATTGTAAATGGAAACATTTTACAATAAGGTCTATTTGTTAAAAATCTACCTTAAAATGAGAAAAAATTCATGACAGTTTATTAATGTTAGTTAATAAGCATGGCTATTTATTGCATTTCATGTTAGCTTCGTTCAATTAAAAATACATGTACTAATACAATGGCCGTCACGGTGGTGCAGTGGGTAGCACGTTCGCCTCACAGGTAGAAGGTCGCTGGTTCGAGTCTCGGCTGGGTCAGTTGGTATTTCTGTGTGGAGTTTGCATGTTCTCCCCATGTTTGCGTGGGTTTCCGCCGGGTGCTCCGGTTTTCCCCACAAGTCCAAAGACATACGCTTAAGGGTGAATTGGGTAAGCTAAATTGTCCATAGTGTATGTGTGTGAATGGAAGTGTATGGATGTTTCCCAGTGATGGGTTGCAGCTGGAAGGGCATCCGCTGCGTAAAACATATGCTGGATAAGTTGGAAGTTCATTCCGTTGTGGCGACCCCAGATTAATAAAGGGACTAAGCCGAAAACAAAAAAATGAATGAATGAACTAACACATTTGAAACAAGCGTTTTATTTGTAAATGTTAAAAATAGTGTTAACTAAGATTAATAAATTTTCATGTTAACTAATAAATTTAACTTTTTGATAAAGTGTTACCTTTTGTCTATATGACAGGTAACTAATGCTGACTCACTACATTCAAGAAATTAATTCACACATTCCACATTAGATTTTGGCCAATCATTGTGTATATTCAAATATATGCTTTTATCTGATTGGTTACGGGAATCATTCATTCATTCATTTTCTTTTCGGCTTTATTAATCTGGGGTCGCCACAGCGGAATGAACCGCCAACTAATCCAGCATATGTTTTACACAGTGGATGCCCTTCCAGATGCAACCCATCACTGGGAAACATCCATACACACTCATTCACACACATACACTACGGACAATTTAGCTTACCCAATTCACCTATAGCGCATGGTTTTGGACATGTGGGGGAAACCGGAGCACCCGGAGGAAACTCACGCCAACACGGGGAGAACATGCAAACTCCACACAGAAATGCCAACTAACCCAGCCGAGGCTCGAACCAGCGACCTTCTTGCTTTGAGGCGATCGTGCTACCCACTGCGCCACCGTGAGGCCCGGGCCATGGAATCATAATATGTAATTTATAATTTAGAGTAATTTATGATTTGATTGACAAATGTAAATATTCAATGATATTACTAATATTGTACATAATAAAATATGATTGAGGTAAAATTGGCTTTATATTCACACATTCGTACGTTTTTTAACAGTGACAATTTGTGGCGCTATTTTAAATATTCGGTCAGAAATCGCATGCAAGTATGACTTCAAAACAACATCAGCACTATTTGATTGACTGAAAAATGTTGTACTTTGATAGTCATTGGCTGCTAAGATGAACCCCCTGTTTAGAATTAGGAAAGAATGTATGATATTATAAATATATTTATATAAACGATATTATTAGGGAGAAAGTCCATATGTGTAAAATATTACAACTTACTTTCCACAAACCGTTCTTGACATGACACTCCGTATATCGTCTTCTGACAAGCCATTTAGATGCCAGAAGGGAGACTTAAAAAGAAAAAAAGAAAAGTCAAAACTGTAAGAAATTAAATAATTCAAAACAATAACTAACTGTACGTCAAGTGAAAAAACTATTTCGACACTACCTTTTCTTTGAATGTTTCTGGTGTCTCAAATGGCCGGTCCCTTAGCGAGAGCAATGCTTTTATCTCCTGTAACAATAATTTAATAATTCAGACAGCTGTTTATTAATGTGCACTAATAAACCTACAATACTTCAGCTGAGCAAAATAACAACAATCAACTGTACAATCCAAAACTCCGTACTGACGGTTCAAATCATTAAATAAGAATTTTTACATTAAAGTCTGAGTCTAATGAAAGGTTTAAAGTTTTTACCGCTAATCTAAAATCGACGTTATCGTGTGCCAGATGAAGTAAATATTGCCTACACGCCCGACCACAGTGGAGCGCCATGTTAGTGTGCAACATTCAACATTATCCGACAAGTATCTTGTGCGTGTAACAATAGTTCCTATTTGGCGTCGCCGTACTCAAATCCTCTAAACGACAATCTCCTAAACGGATTAAATGTTTGCAACTATCAGTGCATGTTTTTCATCAAGTTACCATGAGTGAAATGAAGTAAATAAGGTCAGAATAGTTGCTCATTGCTAACTAATGATTACTTTATATAATAAATACACAGCCTTTATTGATGTTTAAAAATATTAGGTGTCGCTTGATATCTTTTAATCTCGTTTATCCGCTCATTAACTTCTTAAGGGACTAAAATCTGCGCCTGTCATTGGCTCATCATCTCGAACGGTGACATAAATCTCGTGCTCTCATTGGTTGGTTTGCACGTCAATCACACTCACCGGAGGTCAGAAAAGTATTCACAGCACAACTTGTAATGTATCCACTTTCATCGCTGTTACAGCTTGACGAGCATCTTTATGAAGCCAAACAAGGGCGGTAAGGTTTTATTATAGCAAGTGCTTTAAAATGCGTGGTAGCGTACGTATGTGGATGTCAAATAAATTTTCGTAAAGCTTATTACATCATTAAGTGGTCATAAAGCGGTCTATAATCATGTTATTTTGCATTCTTGTATTTAATTTGACGTGCTGTTGTTGAAAGGTCTATAGGTATTTTATTGTGCTGTTTCGTAAGGGCGGAAAAAATATAACTGATTTAAAAAAACGGGGTTGATAATAAATTCTTAAAAATATAAACTTAGTTTTCTATAAAAGTTGAAGAATTATAATTCACATTTGATTAAAAGAAGCCAAAAATCTAAGAAAAATGCATTTGTAGTATGTGCAGTTTTAATATGCTAATTCATGCGGTATATTTTCATTATATGTGATTGTTTTAATTCTTAAAAAAGTTGATTTATTTATTGGTGTAATGAACACAGCGATAAAAATATTTAATTTAACAAAAAAATGGCATTTAAAATGTATATAAATATATATAATCGACTAACTGGGAATTCATTTTATTAGTAGTAGTAGTATTTTTTTACATGTTCTTTCATAGCTTTGATTAATTCTATTGTCCTCATTTGTAAGTTTTTTTCTTTGGATAAATGGGTCTGCCAAATGGTTAAATGTCAATAAATATTCCCTGATATTTATCATATAGCAAGCCATTTAACAGGCCAAACTACTAAAACAGTATTTACATATTCATTTTTGCCATAAATTTTCCCTAACTTGCAAATTTAGCATTTACATGCTTAATGATTATTTTTATTTATGATTAGCTTATACATTTTTAATTTTAATATTTTACATTTTATCTTTTATTTTGTTATGTGCTGTCATATTTTTATATCACAATTTAGGTTATTTTTCTTACATATTTTGTTAAATTTTATACACACGCACACGCACACACACACACACACACACACACACACACACACACACACACATGCACACACACACACACACAC
>CAIGQW010055978.1:4703202-4718202 GCA_903798125.1 Danio choprae | reverse complement strand
AACCTGCTTCGAGGGAAAGTAATTATTAGGCAGACAGAATTGTTTTAGCCATTTCTGTGCAGAATTCTGTAAAGAAATAAATCAAATAATAATCAGTGGATTTATGTGGAATGATTTTAAAGGTGTAGGAGGTGAATACACAAAATAAAAAAAGGAAAAAACTTGTTTACACTGAAAGTTTGATTTAATTAATTGATTTATTTTAGATTTTATTTATTTAATTAAAAATTAGAAGCACTTGTTTGGTAAACAAAACTACAGTAGGTCTCTTGTATAATACATCCATTAAAATACATTATTATATTACTTATTTAAAAAAATTACAATATTTCTATTACATATACATTTTAATTTACAAATTGATTTGTACATAAATTATCTAACCGTTTGCATATTATTCAACATTACTAAAATAAATACAAAATCTGAATAAATATATATTTACACTATATATTTACACACATTTATGTACATAAGTAAATAATAATTCTGCAGGCACAGATTCTATGTGGGCTTACACTAATTATTAGTTTTAGTGGATGTAAATTCCTTGTGCTTTTTAAGAATATAGTGGATTACATTGTAGGATATTTGTATTTAATTGCTTACCGTAACGAACCAATACGAGTTTAACCTGTATATCAAACGTGACATGAAGCCCATCTGACTGACGGGTGCGAGAACATGGAGATGTAGATGTGTGACGGAGCAGAATGGCGGCCAATGGAAGCCAAACCTAGAAAATACAACAGACATGTAAATAAATCATTCACATACATAAATATGAACTTGATTGTAGTCTAAGTACCAGATGTGTTCCATTACCTAACATCACTTAAATCAGCCACATTGTTCTTCTCAAGTATCTCTTTGCCCGTTTCCAGCATCTTCTCCACTGAAAACCGCAAACATATTGGTGTTATTTATATCTAAGATGTCATGCATATTTAAGCTGGCAATTGTGACGGCTTGTACATGGTAAAACTCACTCATTACTTCAGATTGTTACTGTGGTAAGACTCCAGAGTAGCTACTGTCAGAAACGTCTAAACATTTACAGCAGTCTATAATCACTCACAGTGTGTTTACCTAACGGTACGTGCTCTTTGCTGAGAGATTTACAATTGCCAACATGTTTACTTGGCACAACCAGATAGTGATGAGGAGCTCCAGGGTGTATATCTCGGAAACAGGACACGGTCTCATCCTGGGGGAAGAAAAAGAAAAATGGAAATTTTATATCAAAGTATTTCAGTTAACTACTATTTTTCTGTTTCTATTAGTGGTTTTACTTTTTGATAGTTGTTTGAACAGCACTTTTGCTACATATGACGTTTTAAATGCGCCTAAAATGTGACTTGTTTGTGGCTCAAGGAGAATTTAAATGTTTTTCAGAATTAAAAGTTGATAATAATTTGGACAATAAAGACTTTTACTGCTATCTGCAAATACGAGATTACTTTAAAAGGGAATATAAAACAAAGGGGATTTTGGATTTGAATGAATTAGTAAAAGTAATTATAGATTCTAATACAAAAAATCTTTTTAAATTAATTTCTTCTTTCTACCAAGCCCTTAGGGAGAATGGAAAAGATTCCACAAATTACATTTTAGGCAGAAATGGGAAGCAGAATTAGCGGAAGAAATTCCAATTGAAACATGTCTTTCTCCCTGTAAGATACAACATACAATTACCTGTAGGCGGAGGTGGAAAGAATTTGCATGGAAAGATCTAGTACGTTTTTTTCATTACTCAAACTTGCTGGAGGACATGTGGGAAGGTTGATGTAGACCATCTCCATATTTTCTGAATTTGTGCAACAATGTTACCTTTCTGGAACAAGATTTTGTCGGAAATGGAAAAGATCTTAGGATACCATATACCAAAAGACTTTATTACAAATGATCTTGAAAGCTATGAAGAGGTGGTAGTGAAGGAGGCTGTTTATCTTGTAAATATATTAAGTGTGGCAAGCACGAAGAGTTTTACCAGATACTGATATAAGCATGACACCCCCTCTATTGGTGATTGGATAGGAATTGTGAAGGAAATAAGCAATATGGAAGAATTGACATTTATTTTGAGACTTAAAAAAAGACTTATTTTTAAAACATTGGAAGAAATTAATTACTGCAATGTTAACAACTGCACTGAATGAACAATGTAAACCCCCAAATGTTGTGTCTTTATATTACTATTTTTGTATTTGATTATTATTTCATGTTTCATATTTTTGAACGTAAAATGTTCTGTTGTAAAATTTAAAAAAGTCCTCAATAAAAATAAAGTAATAAAAAAAAAAATGTTACTTAATGTTTCTATCGTAAAACATAAGAAAAAAGTTTTTTACTTTTGTGTCTTTATACTGTGCCTGAATTATCCATTTGTATTTTTCTGTTATTAATTTTATGACGTTTGACTTTTGCATGGGCATGAATCATTAATGTTCCAATTTTAAAACAGTACACAGAGAGAGTTTTGAATTGAATGCCATATCAGCTTCTCTGGCTTTTTCATGGCAAAACCAGATACAATTTACAACATTTTAGAAATATCACTTTTCTATAATAATCAAAAGTTATAACAATAAAAAGACATCAACAGCAAAGAACAATACAGAAGATAAAATACATGAATAATAATATATAAGATATAATTGTTTTTTAAGGTTTACTTTTGATAAAAAAAATGTAAAATTCACGATTAAAAATATTTCATTTAAAGTCTCTAAAGATAAAAATCATTGTCTGATAACATTAAAAATGGGGCAGTTTATGGGGCAAGTATATGTTTAAAACAGCATACAAAAATATAAAGTAAAATAGCAACTGTAACATTAACAGGGCATAGAAAATTTAATATTTTAATGCATATTTCTCAGATTCATAGTGTGCGTCATTTATACATTTTTAGTTTGTTTCATATTGCAGTATTATTTGATAACTTTTATATCACCTAATAAATATGAGTAATTGTTTCTTTTGTAGAACAAATTAAAATACAAATAGGTGATGAATATTATATGAATTATTATATTAAGAAACATAAATACATTACAATTTAATAGAATATAAACTGTTTACCAGCTCACAATTTGGTCAAAATAGAGGCAAACATAAATAGATACAAATAGATAATGTAATTTATTCGTCTTTAATACTGCATTATTCTTTATTCTTAAATTACAATAACCTTTACTAAAAATAATAAAAATACAAGGACATACTGTAGGATATAAACAAATTGGTGTATTGTTTTCCCCAGCAAATTACTTACTGATTTTGTTCCTGTGATCTTTAGCATAATATGTATCGTCCCATATCGTTCACGTTAATTTTTGCAATTAAAAAAACCCTCTGACAGCATACTTACACTATGTAGAAGCTCAGTTCCCATCTCCCCCTTCAAAATTTTACAGAAAATACATTTGTTGTCATATTCTTCATCAGAATGACTCGCTGTACCGCTCTCAGGTGTCGGTGTGTTTGCGGCGTCTGCCATCTTCAAAACGTGACGTCAGCGCTATTTACATCATCACACGCACTAGCTTCACGTCCTTTCAACATACAAGTCCTTTGTGTCAGAAGATATGAAGCCACAAATCCCTGAATTTAAAGCTCCGTCTGTTCTTTAAAATATAAACTGCTGCATATTTCAATGTATACATCTGCAAAATGAATTTAAACATGAGTTTTAGTTTCCAAAATTAAACAACGGGATTGTAACTTGTTGTGACTTTAATTAATGATCGCTGTACTCCAACTTAATAAATAAGCATTGTATATATTTAGCCAATTTAAATTATTAATATTTCTTTTATTATATGTCTACCATTATCAAATGCAGCAGCTACAGGCCTATAAACAAAACGATTAAAAATATATAATAATAATTAGTCAAACTTTTTATACTAAATATTGTTCCAGCAGTTTATACAATCTCTAACAAAGAGTTGGGGTGGGGGACCTTTAATTAATGCTCAAATGCAATGTTCAGACAGTAATACACACAGTAAGAAATAATAATGATGAACAATAACAACAAAAGAATGGGGGAGAGGGAAAGTATTAAAGTCAGATAAAGCTTTTTTCAACAAGATATATTGCTTCATTTCTTTTATGAAAAAATACAGAGATGTCTGGAAGCTGAAATTTTGAATATGTGAAAATAACAAAAACATCTAATAATTAGTTTTAAAAAAATCTCTTCCTCCTTTTGTTGTTGTTGTTGTTTTTAAATCGATGACAATCAACAAAGTACTACATTGTTCCAAAACAAATCACATTAATCTAATGAAATGTAAAATGTCTTGTCTTGTTTTTTAAGAATTTAAATGACTCCAAAAGAGATGAACAACAGAATCACCACAGAAAAAACTAATGGACAAATTCATTCATTCATTCATTCATTCATTTTCTTTTCAACTTAGTCCCTTTTTTTAATCAGGGGTCGCCACAGCGGAATGAACCGCCAACTTATCCGGCATATTTTTTACGCAGCAGATGCCCTTCCAGCTGCAACCCATAACTGAGAAACATCCATACACACGCATTTACACACACACACACACACACACACTACAGACAATTTAGCTTATCCAATTCACCTATAGCGCATGTCTTTGGACTTGTGGGGGTTTGAACCCACGCCAACACGGGGAGAACATGCAAACTCCACACAGAAGTGCCAACTGACCCAGCCTAGGCTCGGACCAGCGACTTCTTGCTGTGAGGCGATTGTGCTACCCACTGCGCCACCGCATCGCCTATTATTATTATTTTTATGTGATTCTTTCCAAGGTAGTACTTATGAACTATTTTATATAAAAGAAAGACATGGCTTCAAAATTAAGGTGAAGGAATAAAACACAGCTTCTGACCAACCAGCAAAATTATTTGACAAATGAGAGCCAATGAGGTTTACTGGTCGCATGTCTCATGGCACATCATGAGTTTTAAAAATTCAATTCAAGTAAATACAATAAAAATTTATTTATTTGATGACTGTGTGTACTGTAGATGTTAAATGAGGTATATTTGTGTATTAATTTGTTGTCCTCAAGGTTCTCGAATGTTTGGCATCAACAACTAATACGTTTCAATCTTGCATGTCACACAGCATAACTGAGGTTCTCAAAGAACCAATGAGGCTCTTTCTTGCATGTCAAGAGGAACATCTGATCTTCTGCAAGGACAAATGAAGCTCTTTCTTGCATGCCATGTAGTACAACTGAGCTTTTCAAAGAACCAATCATGGTCAAACAGAACATCTGTACTTCTCCGTGAACCAATCAGGTTTATTCTTGAGTATCAAACTGCAGATCTGAGCTTTTCCAAGGACCAGTCAGGTTTATTCTTGTGTATCAAACCGCAAATCTGAGCCTCTCCAAGAACCAATCAGTTTCATACTTGTGTATCAAACAGCACATCTGTGCTTCTCCAAGAACCAATCAGGTTTATTCTTGCTTGTCACATGACACATCTGATCTTTTGTAAGGACCAATGAAGCTCTTTCTTGCGTGTCACGTGGTACAACTGAGCTTCTCCAGGAACCAATCATGTTTATACTTGTGTATCAAACCGCAGATCTGAGCCTCTTCAAGAACCGATCGGGTTTATTCTTGTGTATCAAACCTTATATACAATCTTCTCATAAAACCAATCAGCTATATTCTTGTGTATCAAACTGCAGATCTGAGCTTCGCAAAGAACTGATCAGGTTTATTCTTGTGTATCAAACCCATAGACTGACCAACCCGCAGATCTGAGCTTCTCCAAGAACCAATCATGTTTATACTTGTGTATCAAACCGCAGATCTGAGCCTCTCCAAGAACCAATCAGGTTTATACTTGTGTCAAACCGCAGATACAATCTTCTCCAAAAACCAATCAGCTTTATTCTTGTGTATCAAACCGCAGATCTAAGCCTCTCCAAGAACCAATCAGGTTCATACTTGTGTATCAAACCTTAGATACAATCTTCTCCAAGAACCAGTCAGCTTTATTCTTGTGTATCAAACTGCAGATCTGAGCCTCTCAAAGAACCAATGAGGTTAATACTTGTGTATCAAACCCATAGACTGATCAAACCGCAGATCGGAGCCTCGCAAAGCACCAATCAGGTTCATACTTGTGTATCAAACTGCATACTTCTCCAAGAACCAATCAGGTTTATTCTTGCTTGTCACACATCTGAGCTTTTGCAAGAAGCAATGAAGTTCTCTTGTATCAATCAAGTATGGTTGAGTTTTTATATTCCCTGATCACTGTTTACATGTAAAAGAAAGCCTAAATTAAATATTTTCATCATAAAAAGCGACTGAGTCTCTTCAGATGACTCAAACGGCTTGATTCATATGCAGATATTTCTGGATCTACTTTGAAGTTTTAGGTCAACCTATTTTCAATAGAGAATCTCTCCGATTGAATCGAAAATATCTTCATATGTTTGTACTGAAGCTGGAATGTTACTGTAAACAGTACGCATGTATTCAGGCCACTTTTGAATCGCATTATTTGGGCTTCTCAAAACAGCAATGACAGTAATACAGCTGTGCTATTTATTATTTACCACCTATGTGTGAAAAAACACTATCTCGACAGTCTTCAAGCTGCCAGCGCAGCAGATTTCCAGCAAAATCTCCCTGCAGAATAACTCAGACGAAGCTCCCGACCGGTTAAAGGTTACTAATCAAGAGAGGCAGAAAGGGATAAGTGAGTGACAACACACGAAGTTAAACTGCTCTGTTTAGCGGGTCAGCCGTGCAATTAATCCCGAGCACTCCAATATGTCAGGATGCCACATTTACCACCTTAATGTATGCAAATGATGTCATTAAAATGCATGTTCATGTTTAGTCTCTAAATTAAGAGCTCATTTGCACTCCCAACAATCCAGAGATTCATTATTACAAATTACAAAAATAATAATGACTCGAGACATCGCATTTACTCTCCGTGTGTACGCCCTCCCCTATTTACGTTCCGAATGTGAAAATAATTTATGTGACAATCAGCAATTTGCAGCCACTGTATTTGAGCTTGTCAGCTGGCCAAAGCTATTATGTTATCTCTTGTTCTCCATATGATAAATAATGTGCCAGAACATGACTGTATGCAATTACGGTCCGCTGTGGTATTGTCGGAACGCAAAGGATTGTATTTAAATAATAAATAATAAAAAAAGGACTTGCGAATGTGGGACATAGAGGATGATCGTGACGTGAATGGAAAACACAAACGCCTTCGGAATAACTGAGAAAATATGAAGTTAAGCGCTGGCAACAAACAACGGATCTCACGCGTCTCTAAATGATTCATGACCAAAATATCAACTCCAGCGTTGAGGAAGTCAATGTTTTGTCCTGAAGAGGTTGTAGAATTATTCATGAGGCATCGGCTTTGTAAATAGATCCTGTTGATTAAAATGGAGGAAGTTTGGGGGATGGCGACAACTGCATCTCATGAATCTCTGGAGAGAGAGAGAGTGAGAGAAGAAGAAGAGAGAAAGAGCTGCACCAAGGCAAAATATTCAGTTTCTTTAATCATGTTCTGCCCTACTTCCAACTTCCTCTTTCATTGCAAACGTCCCGCTGAGATGATTGCCATTGCCACTGGTCACCGTCACACTTGGCTTTATGAATCTGAAAGCAGGCCGTGTAAAAGCCTTTACAAACAACATGCGGGAGAGGTTAAAGAGGCACTTTATGGAAATATAATCCGATTTCTTTGATTTTTTTTTTTTTTATCTAGACGTTTCTGTTATTAAAAGGTAATGTGTATTGCCATTTTACTTCTGCAGTGCAAACAGGAGTGAAATAAGACATTCACCGTAGGGCAAATGTGAGTTTGATAAACAACAGTAGAAATGTGAGTTTGATTTGGAGCACATTTATACTTTTGGGTATGTGCGCTGTTCATAAATTCGGGGTCAGTAAGATTTTCTTTTAACTTTTATTTAGGAGGGATGCAAAAATTGATCAAAAGTGACAGTAAATAACTTTTATTAATGATGTTAGAAAGTGCTTTGTTTTAAAAGAATGTACTTTAAAGAGGTACTATTCATCAGAGAGTGATGTAAATTGTTTCTAGAAATATTACGCATCACTAATTCATTCATTCATTTTCTTTTCGGCTTAGTCCCTTTATTAATCAGGGGTCACTACAGCGGAATGAACCGTCAACTTATCCAGCATGTTTTACGTAGCGGATGCCCATGTGTATGTGTGTGAACTCTCATTCACACACATACACTACGGACAATTTAGCTTACCCAATTCATCCTTTGGACTTGTGAGGGAAACCGGAGCACCCAGGGGAAACTCACGCGAACACGGCGAGAACATGCAAACTCCACACAGAAATGCCAACTGACCCAGTTGAGGCTTGAACCAGCGACCTTCTTGCTGTGAGGTGACAGCGCTATCCACTGCTCCACCGTGTAGTGGCTCAGTGGTTAGCACTGTCGCAGCTGGGTCAGTTGGCATTTCTGTGTGGAGTTTATATGTTCTCCCTGTGTTCACGTGGGTTTCCTCTGGGTGCTCCAGTTTCCCCCACAGTCCAAAGACATGCGCTATAGGTGAAATGGGTAAACAAAAAATTGCCCGTAGTGTATGAGTGCGTGTGTGAATGTGAGAGTGTGTGGGTGTTTCCCAGTACTGGCTTGCAGCTGGAAGGGCATCCACTGTGTAAAACATATGCTGAAATAGTTGGCATTTCATTCCGCTGTGGCAACCCCTGATAAATAAGGGACTAAGCCGAAGGAAAATGAATGAATGAATAAAATAATATGTGTTCCCGCAGTCCCAATCACCACTCTCACTCACCATCCACCACACACCACATCTGTGAACCCTCACTTGATTACTAATCACCTGTAATCACCCACACACTATATACCAATACACCTATTTAAGGGAAGTGACTATTCTTATGTTGGTGTTTACCCAAGAACTGAACTTACCAGCTGAACTGTTTGTGTGTGAGATCGCTCACCCTCTGCAACGCCATTCACCTGCTTCACCTTGCTACTGTTGTGCATCACTAAGAATAAACGCCCTTGAAGTTTATCCTTTGTCTTCCTTGTGCGAGCATGACAATATGAAAGCACTATTTTAAGAACTTTTAAAACTATCATAAAAGATGTCTTACCTTGAAATAGAAAACTACAACATGCATGAATCAATTGCAAGTGACAGTAAATATATAAGAGTGACAGAAAATGTTAACTTAAATTAATTATGTCATTAACTTAAATTAGTTTCCATACAACAAAATAAACTATAATTTAAAAATAACTGATTGTATTTGATTGCTTTTATTTTAATCCTTATTATATGGCTTATTTTAAAATTTCTTTTTTATGTAAAAACATTAAATATAAGTATCTGTTTATTTCAAATAACTTTTGACAGAATAAATAAAAATTTACTGCAACCTGCACTTTAAAAATATGTCATTATACTACATTTAACAACATGTTAAATTATTTTTATTCATTACATATTTTTATTAATATACAAAAACTATAATTAGTTTCAATAAATGCACTAAATTAAAATGTTTTATTGATGAATTATTAGTTGTTTTTAAAGGTTTCCTGTGGTTTCATCAGCCATTTAGTATCATCAGTATGTCATTTTTGTGTGGCAAAAATTCTCTGCTAAAGTTTTGGCTCAAAACTACTTCTATGCAAAATTGAAAGCGCATAAAAAAAAAGAAGCCAGAATCAGATTATTCCTGATCATCATGCACCAGCCAAGCAACTTATTATTTACAATATTAATCTGATAGCACAGAAGACTTTTTGTGTGTGTGGAATTACAAAACAGCTCGCACATTGTAATATCTCCATATTTACTTGTATTTTTCTTAACATCAGAACTGAAAAACATTAACAGAAACCATCATACAGTAGAAGTTCTAATGGTTTCCATTACAATACTATTAAAAACATTAAAAGCCATCACATTTTAACCATCGAAAGCACATTTTAATGATTTAATGTCTTGTGGGATTTATTAGTTTTAACATGTCACAAATAGAAGGCAAATAATTACCAGTAGCAATCTAAAGGACTATTACGGTTTCTTTTATAACCATTTTTATTAATGCATTAGTTCATAAATGCTTTAATAATGCATTGGTTAATGTTGAACTATCATTAATAATTGCTTTTATTATGAATAAAAATAAAAAATTATTCATACTTAGTTAATGTTATTAAATACATTAACTAATGTACCATTATTCTAAAGTGTTACCATATATTTTTTCAGGATCGGAGTACGGTCGGTATTTTCACACTCGGCCAGCAGGAGGCAGTGTTTTTACACCCTTCACACAACCTCTGAAGTGTGAACAGCCTTTCTCCCTCAGCTGTTTCATCATGTTTGTTCTCTTCAAACATCTGCACTTCTAATTCTTCTGTCAAGTATGTGTGTCAGATAAACCCTGCTAGATGTACTAAACCCACAGCTGAGGTCACGACGTGCTTTTAAGCAGCAACAGCGCTATGTGGAAGTAGATAACACACTAACTGTATTTACATAGCTGAAATGAATGCGCTGTCGATGGCGACTTCTTCCATGGCGTCTGCTTTTACCCTGACATATCGGAAATGTAAGCATAACGAAAGAGAGCATCCAGTACCATGAAACTCTCTGTTTACTCAGCTGTCTGTCACTCTTTCATAGACATTCACTCCTTTTCTTTCAGCACAGTCCATTTCCTATGGGTTTGCACCTGCACCTGGTGCTCATTTCACTCTCCTCTTTCCTTCAATCCAACACACACCGGGTTTCCCCTGAATCAATCATTCCTCGCTTTGATTGCTTGATTGGCACCTTATGTTTGCTCAATAATGCTGACTGACAGTTGTTGATGTATGTAGGATCATGTCTGTTTTTCATGAAATCAAATGTAATGAATGTGTCTGGAACTGGAGCTGTGGCAAAAAGTAATAATAATTTGCGAAATCAATTCTGCATCGATTCTGAGATTTTCAAAATGCATCACTACACAATCTCATGAATCAATTCTGAGCTTAGTTTTGTTTTTGTTGCAGAGGGCAGTTTATGCTTTACATACAGCCGTGCTCTGCTTGCATCCAATTTCTTACCAATACCACTCGAATCTTAATCTTTAATAAAGTTCAGAAGGGTTTAAGTGAAATACAAGAGAGTTCATAGGGAGCTGTGTTTACATTACATATTGTGACATGAAAGCCAATGTACAGTGCTCAGCATATATGAGTACACCCCTCACAAATCTCTAATTTAAATTAATATTTTTTATAGGAAGCTTTACAATATTATCTTTGTGCATATACATTAGATTAGTCAGTACTGAAGCCAAATCAGGAGCTAATCTAACAAAATAACTTATGATAACAGTCCAAAAATGAGTAGCCCAAATTTGTGTCAGGGAAAAATATTAAATAAAAATTCAAAAAAGAGCAAAATTCAAGAGAAACAAAAAGATTTAAACATTTTGTTGAAATTTACGCAGTTTGTAATTTTTTCCCCATTATTTCGCATGAATTTAAATGTATTATCTTTCTATTTCTAAAGACGTTCGGTGACTAAAATATAATTTTAATAAATATATTCGTTTAATAAATCTGTTTCGTTCGAATACACCCAAATATATGAGCTATATTCACTGAGAAATGGATAAAAATGTTATTTTTCAAAATTTTTCAGATTTTCGGAAACTCCGGGGTACGGTCTGATCATGTGGACACTACAATCGGAGCTTTCACCTCATAACGTCCGCGTCCTTTTTAGATGGAAAGGCCAACACAGCTGGGTTCACACCAAATGCGAAACACGCGAATGAGGCAAAACGTTCGTGCCAAAAACATATTGCGTATTCCGCATTGTCCTTCTATTCTACCTATTCTATTCTATTTTAACAGCACCTGCTGTTAAAAACTAATCTCAGCATCAATTCAAGAGAGAATAGCAGAATCAGAATCAATGCAGAATAGGTTTTCTAGAGTCCTAGATGCGCTCTGAAGACCATTATCAAAAGTTTGTGTTTTAAGGCCCATAAAACACCATTGTTGTGTTAATAAAAGGCCAAATCACAATAATGCAATATTATACTACCTGGATGAATTGAATTGAATCCATTAGCATTTTTAAAATGTGCATTCGTTATGGTTTAGTTTTGCTCTGATGTTTAGACCTCTTCTACTGACCACGATGCTGCCAATTTAGCTGTCTTTTTCTTGCAGTGGTATAAAAATGATTTAGTTAGTGCATACAAACAATACAGCAGTGTGTGCTGCTGACTATATAAATATTGCAGGCTTGGATGGATTCTGGTAGTGACGATTCTTTTGGACCAATCGGTGATCAGCAGGGTGTATACAACACCTTTTGGTAACAGTACAGCTCACTTGGAACCTCACTCAAGGTGGTACTAAGAAAGGAACCATAGTTACAGAATGCAGTGGAAAAGCCCCTAAAAGTGAGCCATAACAAACCAAACTGTGCCGTATCATGCAATGGAAAAGTGCCTTTTCTTCATGAATTTGACATAAGATCCAAACTCACAAAAATATATTCTAGGTTAGAAAAATAATTATTTTTTTCTGAATGTTCTCTGGTTGTTCCATCAAGAGAAAATTCATCTTTCATATATTTTAAAAACTTTAAAAGGGAACACGCTGTTTGATCACTTTGCAAACACCATGGAACATGTGCTTAATATTTCTAGGAAATGTCTATGTTTTTGTGCTAATGTGTTTAGAACATTTTACATAAGACCACTAACATATTGATCTAAGCATCACTCTCAGCATTTTAGATTGACGTTTTTATCAATGTATTATGCAAAGTTTTTGCAAAAAAAAATCTGTATTTAATCTCCACTGAATCGAGTTCGGTCTCTCGTATGTAAGTTTCTGCCTGGAGTTCCCTTAATGGCCACCGGTGTCACTATTAACAAGGCTTTCTAAATTCTACATACAACTGGAAGAATATTAACGACTTTGAGGGTGTTTATAAGCTATGGATTTCAGTCACATGGCCAGATTTTAGCCACACTTATCATGCAAGACTGTATTTTCATTTGCAAAGGGCAATCTATCATAGAACGACAGGAGATTGACAGAATACAACTCTACAGTGCTGACAGCTTCGGTTGAGATCCCAACACAGAGACGAGAGTGATACCAAACCCCTACAATTGAAATACTTAAAAAGCAGAACCGTATCTTAAATGTTATCAAAATAATTCCATTATACTGCCAAACAGAAAATGAATGCATCATATTGACCTGGAGTACTTCCAGCACCGTTGCAATGAGAGAAAAGCTTCTTATCTGGAATCGTAATTAAAAAATGTTTCTCTTTCTCAGTTTTATTGGGACTTAATTCATAAAACACGATGAAAATTTTGCATGTGTTTTAAGTAAAGCCATTCTTAGCTAAATTGACTGGGACAATTTACATACTGATGTTTTTATGAAAAACCTACACATTATTTTAGCGCAACACAATTGAAAATGCACTCCAAAATGCCTTAAACACACAACCTGAGTTTATTGCACTTTGAATTTAATTACAGAAGTAAAAAAATTGTGAAAGTCGAGTAGAAGCGACGGAGATTGTGACAAATTAAATGGATGGAGACAAAAATGTTTTGCTTTGTGCATAATATCCGGGATTCAGGATGATACAGAGTCATAAAGCACCTCACAAACATAACCTTAAATGAAAATAAATTGAACACATACACACTTATTATGTCTGCTGCATGAAGACCGATGAGCGTGTTTATATGCAAAGCAGTTTGTTCAATAACTTTTGGTTATGCAGCCGGATGGCAGGAGTGAAAATGAGTTTTCCAAGTTCGCAGGCTGTGGAAGAGCACCAAGAGTGATGTAGGACGTTCGGAGAGATTCTTCTCTTCAAGCTGCTCAAGGTTATCGCACATCGCAGTCAACTTCTCACATTCTCAATCAAAGCGAATCCCCTTGAAATAGATCTGGACCAGCCTTACAGCAAGCAAACTGTGCCAGACCTGGATCACACACACAAGACATCTGCTGCCACTTAGAGGGGTAGCACTACCAGAACTTGACAGGGAACCAGAGAAAAGAACCTTCAGGAACTTAAAGTCAAGGTGAACTGGGATTTGCAGCTCATTTCGGTTCCGTGTTTCCGAATAAAACGGAGTAGTAAACCATAAAGATGTTTGGATTGGGCTTGATATTAACCAATGGGAATTGGCTAGATGGTGACAAATGGATGTTGGATATCAGAATGAAGCCAGATTGAATGGAGTGCCTGAAAATTGAAGCCAAAATATTTTGATCATCCTCTAGTGGCAGGCTGCAGTACTGGTTGTAAATCCGGCACAGAATGGTATGTGATCGACTCTAAAAAAAATAAATAAAATTGAAATAGTTTCTAGTATTACTGTTACGTTTGAACAATGTAACGCATTCCTGAATGAAAGCATTTATTTAAAAAGGGTCAGAAACAGGGAACTTCACCTAATGAAGGGTCAGGGACAGCATTTTCTTCATTGATTTCCAGGGGTGTTTATTTATTAATTTTTTGCCTTCATTAGGATTTTTTTATATATAATTGCCTTATTGATTTTTAATTAACAGCTACTAATATTATTGTTGCCAATAAACCACTGTAGAACTGTACACAAATGACACATTTTAAAAAACAGAAACATCAATACAGGCTGCAATAATATAACAATAATGTTTAACACTTGTGAATTATTGCTTTTGATATTGTAATAAAAGTTATTAAGCTCATTTAATAGAAGAATAAGCATATTTTGTATTTGGGAAAATGACACAAAATGTACACTTTTCTTTAGTTATTAGTAGTGCTGTTAAAAGATTAACCATGATCAATCGCATTTAAAAAAATATTTATGTAATATACATTAGAGTTTATGTCTATGTAAAATATTTGATCTAATACAATGCATATATATATATATATATATATATATATATATATATAT
>CAIGQW010055978.1:4685291-4703102 GCA_903798125.1 Danio choprae | reverse complement strand
TATATATATATATATATATATATATATATGTGTGTGTGCGTGTGTGTAAATATTTTCATTTTTTGAATATATTTTTACATTTCATGTTTCTATTTATTAGTGATGCCATGATTAATCTGGATTTATTGCATTTAAAATAAAAGTTTGTTTTATTTTATTTTATAATATGTGTGTGTATTGTGTTTATAATGTATACTTAAATCCAAATATACAAGAGCAATACAAAACAGCACTATTATATATTCATAATAAATAATAACAAACTTTTATTTTGAATGTGATTAATTGCAATAATCATTTGACAGCACAAATTATCACATTTTACTCAAATCAAATTCAAACTTGATTTATATCAGATGTGTAGGGGCATTTTTGTACCCATTTCTTTCATTTGTGTATGTTTTTTGTGCTCATTTTGGTGCCACAAGTCCATCCATCCATCCATCCATCCATCCATCCATCCATCCATCCATTTGTGATCATAGGTTGTCTAAGGCCTAAAAGAAACAGTGTAATGTTGCTGTTGGGACTATGATTTGGTATTTGCAGGTTTTCTGGTTTTGGGCTATAAAATCCACTAATGACTCTAACAGTTGTGTGGCTGTAAAAACACATTAATTGTTACAATAACAAGAAACCCGAGGACAGTGGGGAAATCCACCATGCTGAAACACGAGCTCGATTCAGCCTCTCATATAACCGTTGCCAACCGCTCGAGGAAAGCGAAGGCCCATCTGAAGACCACTCGTGATTCTTTGCATTACAGCTTCACGGCCAATGATAAAAAACTGACATGTTGTGTCGGAGCGGGCAGAGCTGAAGGAAATCGTATGTCTGGACTGCTAATTGCAGCGGAGGGCTGTCAGTGAGCCCTGTATGATGGTTATTGGTGCTCTGGGCTGAAGGCTGTGTGCTGCTCCTGTGGGCCGGGGCTTTCCATCCTCTTGCTTTGTTTTTGCTGTGCCAATTAGCGAGCGTGATAACATCTGGTGCAAGAGGACAATGCGACTCCGTTCACATCCCCTAAGTGAGTGTCTATCCCTGAAGCGGCAAGGGCTTGAGCAGGCATGCTGGGAAACTGGAGAAGGAATAGCATATGGCCTCAGCTACCCAGATACAGCTCAATGACTTTCTCTTTTGCTCACACTCTGCAGCTCACACTCTTTCTACCTCGTTCTATCTTTGAACACGCACACACACCTCACAAAAACGCACACAGCCTGACTAAACAGGATTACTGGGAGATTTGAGAGGGGCATGGAGAGATGATGGAGGATAGCAAAGATCAGATTGAAATGCTATTTAGTCTTACGAAAGATGGAGGACATGGAGGTTTTAACGGAAGCGAATGCTTGGTGTGGTATTTAAGGGAGCTCGCAGTGAGGATGGAAATAAAACATGCTTCTGTCACACTGCTGTGTTTAAGAAGGGAAGATAGCTATGTGAAATGGAATAAATGCTAAATTCTATGAGAACAAAGTGATGTTTACACTAAATATTAAGACACATTTTGGTCAATCAGAGAGGAAATGCACAGAAGCAAGATAACGGGGATTAAGCTGGGATTTTCAGGTTATCCTGGCTGAATTTAGCCTGGACTCGGTTGCATGAAAGCAGGCTGATTTAAGCTAAATTAAGTTACTATGAAGATTTATTGTTTGCAGCTAGCCTGCTCTAGAGCAGAATCCTTGTGATTTATCTGTTTGTTTCGCTGTCAATGCAACTAGAAATGAATGTGTTTTATAGTCACTCCAGGTTCTCGCCTGTTTCCATATATTTTCCAACCATTAGATTTTAATTAAATTAAATGTTCAAATGTATTGAAGCTGTACATAAAATTCCACCCATCACAGAGTCCAATCACTCTCATGATGCACAACAAATAACAATCAAGTCTCACTATGATCTCAAAATACTTACATATTTGTATTTACATACACTACCTGACAAAAGTCTTGTCGTCTATCCAAGTTTTAGGAACAACAAATAATAACTTGAGTTCTAGTTTATTATGCTTATTTTACCCAAATAAAATATGATCATGCCTTGATTTTTAATTATTTAATTAGGACAGTAAGGTCTGACTTTGCTTAGACAAAAGTCTTGTCACTTAATAGAAATAATGTACAGTTAGAATATAAAGTCATGGTGCAGTGGAAAAAGAATTAATATTGTGTATGACTCCCACAAGCTCAGATGGCTGCATCCATATATCTCTGCTATGACTCAAATAACTTATTAATAAAGTCATCTGAAATGGCAAAGAAAGCATTCTTGCAATATTCCCAGAGTTCATCAAGATTCTTTGGATTCATCTTCAATGCCTCCTCCTTCATCTTACCCAAGACATGTTCAATAATGTTCATGTCTGGTGACTGGGCTGGCCAATCCTGGAGCACATTCTTTGCTTTCAGGAACTTTTATGTAGAGGCTGAAGTATGAGGAGGACCTCTATCCTGCTGAAGAATTTGCCCTTTCCTGTGGTTTGTAATGTAATGGGCAGCACAAATGTCTTAATACCTCAGGCTGTTGATGTTGCCATCCACTCTGCAGATCTCTCGCACACCCCCATACTGAATGTAACCCCAAACCATGATTTTTCCTTCACCAAACTTGACTGATTTCTGTGAGAATCTTGGCTCCATGCGGGTTCAAATAGGTCTTCTGCAGTATTTGTGATGATTGGGATACAGTTCAACAGATGATTCATCTGAAAAATCTACCTTCTGCCACTTTTTTTAAATGATCAACTAAAAGTCAAGTTATTATTTGTTGCTCTTACAACGGGGATCGTCGACAAGACTTTTGTCAGGTAGTGTATATATACAATCTTTTTGTCCAATTATACCACTATTTTGCTTATAATTATATAAATTATATTAATAAGTTTTTAATGCTATGATGCACGTCCTAGCTGATTGGTTTGGTTCATAGCTTATAACATTTAAATGGACACTTAAAAAAAAACTGGTGCTGAAAAAGTGGATGAGCATAAATGCACTCTATAATGATTTATATTTCATGTTTATTTATTTGACACTAACCAGCTTATCAAATTTAATCATAAAAAAAGATACGACAAAGACAGGCCGATGGTACTGTACTGAATATACACACTGACAAGCATTGATTCTGCAATACCAGACTTTCATTTGCATTCAGCGGCTGCACTGAAATAAAACAAGTGGGTATGAATTTGAAATATGAGTGACTCCGCTCGGTTATTTGTGTAATTATAGCACAGAGAGACTTTGCCCTGATTAGACCTCAGGCTCTCTTCCATACAAAACTGGCTGTCTGTCTTTTCTCTGTTATCAATTTGTCAGAGCAGAGTGGCGTTAAACATGCGCAGCTAGCTGGGTAATTTGATCAGATCAGTAATTTAGGAATCAATCACAAATTAGATGAAAAAGGTAAACTGTTACCCATGTGACGTGACCGCAGTCGATGTACTGATTTGGTCATTCACAGTTGAGTGAACAAATCGGTTTTTAACCAACACTGCACTAGCTCTAAACTGTTAAGGAGTCATCCTCAAGTTTATACCTGAAGGGATTTATGCACTGAATACTACACTAATCAAAAATTTGGAGCGGATTTAGTTTCTTTTTTTTATTTTAAAGACCTAAAGGCATACGCTAAAAATGATTAACATTTGTTTTATAGACCAAAATGAAGTATACAAAAAATGAAATCATAATTAAAATCAAATAATTATTTGTTTTGTGTAATTATTTAGAAATAATGAACCTGAATTATTAAATGTAATTTCAAAAATGCTTCTGAAATGGTTGAAAGGGATTAAAAAGTTTATAATTGTTTTTCTGTCTAGGTTGATTTATTTGAGTGGCCATGAAGCGTGACTTGCTATTATGTGGTCGGTTTAATGTGTTCTCACTCTGAAGAGCATTTGATTGCCTGAAAGTTGTGTAACAGTAGTCAATATTTTAGTTTCAGAGGCAGATTTCCTGGAAAAGAAAGACTGATTTTGTTTTTAATTTGACTGACTGTAGGTCCATATTCAATGTTTTTTAAAGTTGTCTGAGTTACAAAAACCACTTCGCAGCGAGTGCACGGGACTGAATAAATCATTTCAACTAATTTAACCAATTCAGACTGCACTGCCAATATTTTGATTCAAGTCTTTAAACAGAAATAAATAAATGCTGCATTTTAACCCAATACATGCATTGCTTTAAAAAATGTTGCTCAATATAACAAGTTCACACAAATGGGGCTTTTTCACTGCATGATATGGCTTTGGGGGTTTCCTACAATACAGTACTAAATCTACTCTCTCTCTCTCTCTCTCTCTCTCTCTCTCTCTCTCTCTCTCTCTCTCTCTCTATATATATATATATATATATATATATATATATATATATATATAAATATATATATATATTTTTTTTTTAGTTTCTAATCGAGCTGCACTCAATCGAGCTGCACTGATACTTGTCTTTTGTGGATTCTGAAAGTGTCAAAGTTTCAAAAGTAAAATTTCAAGAAATGCTGCATCCAGATGAAAATAGGAAAACTTGGGTAAAACAGAGTAATACATATGCCACACACCTATATGTGGCACTGTAACACCCACAGACAGCCGCAGGACACACTAAAATCACAGAAGAATGCAGTGAGCATGTGCATGCACTCTCAGTACACACATAGACAGGACACTGTTTGATTTGAAAATATTTGATGTGTGTAACTGTTAATCTAGTTGATACAGTCTTGTTTCTAGTCCAAATATTTAGAAAAGTCTTAAATCAAGAAGTATTTTCAAGAAGTAAATATTGTTTTGTTTTCAGAAATGACATGACTTTTCTTTAAAACAAGCCAAATAATCTGCCAATTGTGCAAGCAGAAACAATCTTGTTTTTGCTTTCAAATAAGATTAGTTTTGCTTACCTCATTGACATATTATTTAGCTTGTTTTATGAAAAAACTTTTTGAAATTGAAATAATTTTGATATATTATTTCTAAAACAAGACTAGTCTGGAGAATGCTTCTTGATTTAAGATATTTTTGATATTTGGATTAGAACAAGAGAAAAACACTAATGTGTAATGACTGCACAAATGGTCTGTAGTCATGTCTGGTTTGTCAAAGTTACTCAATCTGAACTGATTTTCAGATGTACCCAACAGTCACTCTGACTCGAAATGAGCCAATATACTGGCATATGTGATCCTGTGATGTCAGTTTGTGCCAACTCATTCAGTGCTCCAGTTACTCCAGCAGTGATTAAACCAAGGAAACAATTCAGGCTTGGACTGAAGAGGCAGCTGACTTGACCATGAATGAACCACAGGGCCGCAAAAAATTAATGAACTGTCCAAAACAACTAGTAGTTTGCAGAAAATAATCACTATTTGTTTGCCAAGGTGATTGATTAAAGGTGACTGATTAAAATAATGTTTATTTTCTAGTACATACTGATTGTTTTACTTCATAAAACCTCAATGCATCTTCAGAAGTAACTGCTAGTCATTTTTATTTGCCTGTATTTTACTTTTTATTTTCAAAGTGCCAGTAACCATTGACTGGATTATCATGAATCACCAAAGAACATGGTTTCAGCTAAAACGCCTCTTTAATTTTTTAAGACACCTCAATTTCGGATGTCCTCAGGGTGAATAAATTAACAGCAGCTTTTCATTTTGGAGTTTAAAATGCCAACATTTAAATTTTAAGAGTCAGAATTTTAGATTTCCAAGACAAGAAAGACTGAACATTGAAAAAAAATCATTAACATTACCATACGGCTTTAGAGCTAATAGGCATAGACTAAAATCCACAAAGCATCAAAAATTAAAACACCCATTGAGAGCATAGGTGTAATCTAAAAGAACAAGCTAAAAATCTAAGATGGTTCTGAAATATTGAACATTTTCAGTCATTACACACTTCCCGTCATTACATTTTTTTGTCATTATAATTGTGATGACTTCTAAAATATGTAGACGAGTAGAATACAGAATGAGACCGACGTGTCTCTCTCCAAATATTTGACTGCTGCAATTCTGAATCACTGCGGCAGTAATATCATACATTTTACATTCATAATATAATCTTCCAGACGCTCCAGTTTTTTTGAAGCTTTGCCATGCATCGCCATACCTCACTAATGCCTCATGGGATTGTCAGCCATTTGTTATCTCCTAGATCTCCCACTGACTACTGGGCTTACAGGAAACCATCCAGCAGAGCGATGAAATGCTGCACGAGTGCTTGAAACGAAGCTAATTAGGCTTGATGGCACATAGCAAGTAATGTAAAGAAAAAAGGATGTGACGGTTCACACAAATGCTTCCTTAAATATAAAACATAGAATCTCGGCAGGCTGGATGAAGGTCACGTCCTCGTCCTGCTGTTCGTGAACCTACAGTGTGCGGCGATCGCTTCTTTACCTCTGCTAAATGCTAAAGGAAAGCGGTGCGCGTGATTTGGGCAGGCTGTCTGACCATATGGCTGCATTCATCATGTATCAGTGCTCATTAAAAGAGCCGTCATTAGGCACTGGTGCTCGGCTGGGTGCAGCTGCCCACACCTGACAACCCCCCGATTCCCTCACCTGAAATCTGCTGTTCACTGTGCCTACTGCATAACCAACCGTACAGACACGCACAGTCACCCCGAACCAGCATCAGTTGCTTCAGTAAGTGCTCCGAGAACAGCTAAATTTGCAGAGCGATCCAATGCAGTGAAATGTGAGATAGTAGTAATAATGGGAATTGGGTGATGTTATGGTATATGATCTGGAGTGGTAACGGAAAGGTTGCAGGTTCAAACTTCATGGTGGTTTTGTATATTTCACCCCAATTCCTGTTTAACAGAGAGAACTTTTTCAACACATTTCTAAACATAATAGTTTTAATATCTAATTACTCTTATACTTGTTTTCTTTTAGGGCGATGCGGTGGCGCAGTGGGTAGCACAATCGCCTCACAGCAAGAAGGTCACTGGTTCGAGCCTCGGCTGGGTCAGTGTGGAGTTTCTGTGTGGAGTTTGCATGTTCTCCCTGTGTTTGCATGGGTTTTCTCCGGGTGAATTGGGTAAGCTGAATTGTCCGTAGTGTATGTGTGTGAATGAGTGTGTATGGGTGTTTCCCAGTACTAGGTTGCAGCTGGGAAGGGCATCCGCTGTGTAAAACAAATGCTGGATAAGTTGGCAGTTCATTCCACTGTGGCAAGCCTAAATTAATAAAGGGACTAAGCTGAAAAGAAAATGAATGAATGAACAACAGTAGTGATTGTTGACTTAGGCACATTAAATGTGGCTATTATTTTTTAAAACAATATCTTCGGGTGCTGTCAGGTATTCTGGGTCATTGCTAGGTATTCTGGATGGTTGCTAAGGCAGCGCTTTGGTGACAAATATTTTGAGTGATAGCTATGGAATTTATAGTGGGTTTATAGGCATTCTGTTTGGTTGCTAGGTATTCTAGATGGTTGCTAGGGTATTGTTTTGTAATTTCTAGGTAATAAGGATGGTTGCTAATTCTGCTGGGTGGGTGGTAAGTATACAGGGTTGTTGGTTGGTATTATGGTCATTACTAGCCGGTTGCTAGGTATTTTGTGTGGTTACTAGAATATTGGTAGGTAGTTACTAGATATTCTATGTGGTTGTCAAGTATACTGGTTGAGCTGGGACATTGTTAGTCGGTTGCTAGGAATTTGGTGTGGTTGTTAGGGAATTGCTAGTTATATTGGTTGGTTACTAGGCCATTGCAGAGTTGTTGCCAATTAAAGTTGCCAGTTTTTTTGCTAGGGTTTTGCTAGGTATTTAGGTGGGTTGCTATGTATACTGTGTAGTTGTTAGGGCATTGCTAAGTTCTTGCTAAGTATTTGGGTTCACTGTTTGCATTGCAACATATTTTATTGTGCTGTGAGGGCATTGCTAGGTATTCTGTACGGATGCTAAAGCGATTTTTTTGAATATTCTGGTTAGATTGCTAGGGCAATGCTAGTATTTAATAGGTATTCTGTATAATTGCTAAAGGATTGCTAAGTTGTTTCTTGGTTGTTTGTTGCTGCTATAGAATTCATATGTTGTTTACTAAATATTCTGTGATGTTGCTATGGGCATTGCTTGGTATTTGTTTAGTTGCTAGGGCTTTGCTAGATTGTTGCTAGGCATTCTGGGTAATTTGTTAGAGCATTGCTAGGTTGATGCTAGGAATTCTGGTTGGCTGGTGGGACATTATCCTGGTATTTCTAAGGCATTGTGGGTTTTCTACAAAAGTGATGAATTACTAATTACATCATTAAAAATGTATTTAAATTACTTTTTTAAATTATTATGTCTTCCAGTTACTTCCATTACTTTCCCAGTACTGTGTTGTGGCTGGAAGGGCATCCGCTGCTTAAATCATATGCCAGAGTAGTTGGCGATTCATTCCGCTGTGACGACCCCTGATAAACCAGGGACTAAGCTGAAGGAAAATGAATGAATGTATGATTACTATGTCTGAAAAGTAATACTTTTTACTATTTAAAATCCCTATAAATCTATTAACGCTCTTTAATTATTTACCTTTGAGCAAACCAGGACCTTTTAGCTTGATTTCAAAGCAATGACACCATATTTCATGCATACCATACTGTTATTAATTTCTCACTCAATTAACCATCTTCATAAATGTAACCTTCTTTAGCAGAAAAATATAATTATTCTGCAAAATATATCTGTGTTTTGATACTCTTGATTAATCCAGAACTGTTGACTTAATTTACACCAAATACATTATAAGGAACTGTGATTAAATTGCTTGAAAAAATTGTTTCTTTATTTACTTTTTTTGGGCAAAAAGTAATCTAATTAGGAGGCGGTGAGGTGGCACAGTGGGTAGTGCTGTCGCCTCACAGCAAAAATGGCGCTAGTTCGAGCCTCGGTTAGGTCAGTTGGCATTTGTGTGTGGATTTTGCATGTTCTTCCCATGTTTGCATGGGTTTCCTCGGGGTACTCCGGTTTCCCCCCACAATCCAAAGTAATGCACTAAAGCTAAATTGTCTGTAGTGTCTGTGTGTGAATGAGAGTGTATTGGTGTTTCCCAGTGATGGGTTGCAGCTGGAAGGGCATCCGCTGTGTAAAAAATATGCTGGATAAGTTGTCGGTTCATTCCGCTGTGGCGACCCCTGGTTAATAAAGGGAGTAAGCTGAAAAGAAAATGAATGAATGAATAATCTAATTAGAGTAACCATTAGAGTACCATTTACTTTGTAACCAATAATACTGATTGTGGGTCATTTTTAGTAAATTGTTTGGTATTCTGGCTAAATTTCTGAGTGCTATCTTACTGGCCCAAGTCAAAAGAGATCAACCCAAGAACTAAAACAATGCATAGAGAATATTTGCCCCAGTGCCTCATCAAAATGCCTGCCTATCATACATCATACAGTAGGAAATAGTAAGCCACAGATTATGATTCACCACAGACAGTGGCTTTAGGCAAGTCACTTCTTGAAATGTATTTTTCCTGGGTTACCTGATGCGGTCCCAGAGCGAGGTACAACATAAGGGCCAAAAGCTAAAGCTAATCTCAAGAATGTATCACATGTCGGAGCTGAGCTTGTTTAGTCTCGTCCATCTCCAGCCCACATTGTTTAACTCGTGCGCTTCTCTACATCCCACACACCGCAGCAGAGCCTCAGACGCGAACATACGGCACGTTAAATGTCTTCAGCACCAGAGCCCCGTCCCAGATGGCTGCTGGAGTATTGTTTGATTTTCCTTGTCATCAGAATGTTAACACGCATCAGTCTCACCCGACTCTTGGCATCGAATGAAGCTTGAAAGTGCATTTTCCCATCCATTTACCAAACCATTATAACAGACTGACAATGTGTGGCATTGTAGAGTTGTACAGTCTCACCTGCTCCTTGCATTTTCACATCTCTTATACTCATTAGTACTCATTTGTGCAAAAATAAGGTAAAATGTTAATAAATGATATTGAAATTCTCAAAAATATCATGTATTATATTAAAAATGTAATGTATTCATCCTATGCCAAAGCTGAAGTATCATTATTGTCATTATTATTATTTATTTTTTTTTTAAGTCAAAAACTGTTGTGTCGAATGCTTCTGTTGAATCAATGACAGTTTACAAAAAGAAAACTAGGAAATCTTTGCTAATATTATAATTAATTAATTCATTCATTCATTTTTCTATAGCTTAGTCCCTTTATTCATCAGGGGTCACCACAGCAGAATGAACTTATCCAGCATATGTTTTACACAGCGGATGCCCGTCCAACTGCAACCCAGTACTAGGAAACACCCATACACTCTCACATTAACTACGGCCAATTTAGTTTATTCAATTCACCTATAGCGCATGTCTTTGAACTGTGGGGGAAACCGGAGAACGCGGAGGAAATCCACGCAAACACTGGGAGAACATGCAAACTCCACACAGAAATGCCAACTGACCCAGCCGGGATGCGAACCAGTGACCTTCTTGCTGTGAGGTGACAGTGCTAACCACTGAGCCACCATGCCGTAAATATTATAATATTATATGTTATTGTATGTATTTACTGTTGCCTAGCAACTTTCTCCATTGTAAAATCACTTAAATATGCAAAAATGGATATACATATTAATACTACAGTAAGTGTAATACATATTTGTCAGTGTTAAACATTCCTCATTAATCTGAAAAATAAATAAGATGCTTAAATCTATATAGTTGTATTGTCATTACAGGACACTGTCGTATAACAGAGTATTTGCTTGACCAAATATTTTTTCTCAAACAGTCAAGAGTTTCTGACAATTCACTGAACTTTCCAATTTGAATCATAATTTTAACCATACTTTGTAATTTTTTTTAAAAAGTGATTTGAAACAATAAAGGGAACTTAAAATTGATTTATGTTCTGTTGTAAATTTAATCTATTGCAGACACCAAAACGTCTCATATTTACCTTGATTCTATGATTTCAGAAATTATCTTCAGGTTGTCATTGGACCAAAGAATTGTCTGTATGTCTTGCTTAACATATGTAGGGGGAAACATTCAGATGATCTCTGTAGCATGTCTAGACCCTGAGGGTGTAAAGACAATAACGGGTTTTCCATCCTAACGTGAAGTGAATATTTTCAAAACTCATAAAAGATTTTTTTTTTTAAAAATGCGAATACGGTGCGTGGTATGAACACGTCGATGTGATCCTGAGTTAACATCTATGCTGATCCTGGAACATAACTTTTGTTCGAAAATGTAATCCAGACCTATTCCCTACCCCTAATACCAACCATAACTGTAAATTATTCTCAAAATCAGAGGTGCATAAACCTAACTGTAAGCCTAAACTTAACATAAACGGTAAACATATCCCTTAATTCAGATTGGCTAATTGGAATGTTGTTCCAGGATCCAGGAACATGTCCTACTTGGTGAAATCAGGTTGGTGGTGTTTCTATCAAGTTGTTAGAGTGGCTGACTGTAGTATTGGTAACCTAGTAACCAACAGTAAACAAGGCAAGAATGATGGAGTCACGTGGTTGTAATGTTCACTACATTTAGATTATTTACCACGTGTTTCCATCTCCCAATATTCACATTAACCTTTTTCCACACAAGTCCAAAACCACCTCAAGTGAGTGCAAAAACATTTCTCATTTCTCTGATTCCTTTATCATGGGATACTTTAAAATGTGCATGAACACAAGGTGATGGAAACCCTGTTGTTTGATTATGCACTCCAAACAATTCCATAAGCAGTATTTATTAATTTTCCTTCAGCTTAGTCCCTTCATTAATCAGGGGTCGACACAGCGGAATGAACCGCTAACTTATACAGCATATGTTATACGCAGTGGATGCCCTTCCAGCCGCCACCCATCACTGGAAAACACCATACACACTCATTCACACGCATACACTAAGGCCAATTTAGCTTACCCAATTCACCTATAGCGCATGTCTTTGAACTTGTGGGGAAAACCGGAGCACCCGGAGAAAACCCACATGAACACAGGGAGAACATGCAAACTCCACACAGAAACTCCACACTGACCCAGCCAGTGCTCGAATCAGCGACCTTCCTTGCTGTAAGGCGATCATGCTACCCACTGCACCACCGTGCCGCCCCTTCATAAGCAGTATTCATACATAAACTCTTCACACACGCAATGCACGTGAATCAGCAAATCAACAAAATGCTGCGAAATGCAAATGTTGTGATCGAAAAGAATCCAGTTATCCCACATGCTTCCCAACCCCCCCCAATAAATTACCAAGCAAGCATCAGCACCCTTAAGTAAGTTCATTAATCAAGGCCTCACTAATCAGCTGCGAGAAGTAATGAGGTAAATTAAGCAAAACACGCAGAGCGGCTGGGATTTTCTCCAAAGCTGCTTGAGAATCGGCACTAAAACACTGAACGGCTTATTATGAGCATCTTCAACAGAGCTCTTCCCCGTCCCGAGCCTCTCAGACTACAATGACGTGGTGTGTTATTTTATGACATGAGCTAATTGTCTCAGGGACTTGTCTTGGCAGTACCTTCAGGTTTGCGATTGAGCCGAGGGCCCTGGTATTCTTTAATGAAGACTTATGAGGGAAACGATAGCTGTTGGCTGCCGGTGAGGAGGTAGATTTTGGGCTGGAGCCCGAGGCCAAGGCTGGTCTGTGTCTGCCCGCAGTGGGCCGTTTTCTGGCAGCATCTGTACAGCAGAACTCCGGACATGTGTTGTTATCTGTCGAGGAGAGATATTTAATGAAGATCTGCACAATACAGCAATGCTCTGATGAAATGAAATCACCTGCAGCCCATCTGAGCACCCTCAAGTAATCTGCAGAAAATACAAATATTCAGAATATTCAGTTTTTTTTCCTCAATGTTAAGATATATGAGTCGAGAGCGGAGTGTGCATTTTAATGCAGTCACCTGTAGGAATACACCTAAGGCTGTGTCCACCAAAAGCGTTTTTTTCCTGAGGCAAACATATTTTTTCAGTTGTTTTCAATGGGAGAGCTCTGGTTTTTTTAAAGCGCTGTCAGCATGATGAGGCGCTGAGCATCTGTTTCTTTTGCTGTGTACTGAGAGTTAAGGAATGTTCGATTGTGGGTGAAATGCAGTACTCATCAATGTCACTTTTTGAGCCAGCCGTCCAGTCGCAAATAAAAAGAGAGACGGGACAAATACTACATTGACCAACTGTCTCTTAATTAAAAGATTAGTTCATCCAAAAATGAAAACACTGTTATTAGTTACTCATGCTCAATGTCGTTCCAAACCCATGAGACCTTTGTTCATGTTTGGAATACAAATTAAGATACTTTAGGTGAAAACTGAGAGCTCTCTCATCCTCCATAGACCAGTGTTTTCTAACCCTGTTCCTGAAGGCACAACAACAGTACATATTTTGGATGTCTGCCTTATCTCCTACCCATTCATTTCAGGTTTTGGAGTCTCTTCTAATGTTCTGAAATGGTGATTCAGGTGTGTTTGATTAGGAAGAGGTTGAAAATGTGTACTGTTGGTGTGCCTTCAGGAACACGGTTGGGAAACACTCCCATAGACCACAAGGTTCCCATACCATAAAAACATCCTCAAAACGTATGCCTTCAGTGATTCAATCTGAAAATTGTCAATCTACCAGAATACTTTGTGTGTACATAAAACACAAATAATGGCTTTATTCAACAGTTTCTTCTACTTGGTGTTAGTATAGGTCGCATGTTCACATATTATGCTTGGTATTACTACAAATATGCTGGCACTTTGTTTTAAAATAGAGTGACGCCCTGTGCACAAGGGTCGTCAGCGTTGACGCTTCCCATTGACTTTGAATGGAGTGACGTCAACCGTTGCCGAACTGAATTGTGGATCCTTCAATTTGCGTCGGGTCCGTTCCAATGGGGTCCGTTCTACAAATACCAGTGTAGATGCTAGCCAATCCCGTTTGTGCAATGCCAGAGAATAGTGGTGTGTCAAAATGGAGGAAAAGCTTAATATCATGGTTGGTAATGTCCCAGTGCTTTATGATCAATCTTTATACACATCTTACTACTACTTCTACTACTACTACTACTACTGCTACTACTACTACTGCTGCTGCTGTGACTTTTTGTGTTGCAGTCTAAGCTGAATGTGATTTGCTGTCTTCACTATGACGTCAGTGTGAGCTTCAGACACACCCTCCTGTGGAAAGGGTTTACTGTAAGTCACACTGGCATCCAGGGGGGTACACATCACTGCACAGTGCTCATGAATGTGCGCAATGTACTGACACTGAGGTAGAAGTATTCTCGCAGTATGCCAATTGAACCACTGAAGACATATGGTCTGTTTTGAGAACGTTTTTTGGTATTTTTCTGAACTACGATCGAGTCAGGACTTCTGCTGTCTATGGAGGATGAAGAAGCTCAATAGCTTAATTTGTGTTTCAAAAACGAACATAGGTCTTTTTTTTCTTCTTTTTTCAGTTTTGGTTGAAGTATCCCTTTAAGAACAACACAACAATAGAAAAATGGAGCAGAAAGTATTTATATTGCTTTATATTTTTAGTTTACAAAGTGCTAATACTCTGTACTAATATTCTGTCACGTAGCAAGCATCGCACTCTGAAAAAAGTTTTCAACAACAACAAAAAAAAGGACTGGCATCTTAGCTGTTTAAAGTGAATTTTAAAAATAAAGCTAACAACATTTGTCACTAATTGACAGTCATTTTGCCATAGCACTTACATATTATTGCTCTTTTGTTGAATTTGATTGCTTCTATTGTCTGAGCTGACCGTTGAGTCCTTTAGTGACTCTCAAGCAGCAACTACAGATTACATTTATTCATCAACACTTATATTATGTACCCATATTGTGCCTTTTTTGGATATTATCTGTCTATTCTGAACAACATTTTAAGATGTTATCAGACCTTTATAATATGAAACGTAATATATAATATTAACACTTTAGTGCGCACAAAAATAATGACTTCTCTGTGTCAGTATAGGCCACATCTTCACATATCATGCTTGGTCCCACCTCTGATGTATTGTGATATGAAACTTAATATAACTTAATATTGGTCACATGTTAAAATTAAGTTGCATAAGTTGTATGTCATATGTAGTGACATTAAATAAAAATCAACAGTACTTGTACAGCATTTATTAATTGTTCAACATTTACAAATGCAATATTAAAATCCAAAGCTATGCTTGTTAACATTACACTTCTTCTTCTTGTCAAATTTCTTGTTCTGCAGCTACTGAATGTTTGTTGCAATTACTGTCAAACCTAATAGTAGTTGCTGTATTTCACACCACATTAAATTTACAGTAAAACTGACTACATTAGTAATTAGCATACTGCAAAATTAAATACAGAATGTTATTATTTGTTTACCGTCACTGTAAAAAATGCTGGGTTCTACACAATTCCTTTATGATGTCCCAACACAAACTGATTAAGTTAACTTAATTGTTTCTACAAATTTAAGAGGATTGAACATAAAACGATTAAGTTGTCCCCCAAAAAGCTTATTTAATATGAGTTAAACCAATACAATTCCTAAGTAGTTTGAACAAGCAGCAAATAGTTATTTTTAAATAATATTGTACATTACAGTAATTTTACAGTAAACTTTTGACTGTTTTCTTTTTTCTTTTAAACTAAAAATGGGGTTTCAACAAGAACAGACACTTTTCAATTAATCATTTTCTTTAAAAAAAAAATGAAATATTGCAGAAAAATGTCCAAATGATTAATCCAAGCACATCATTGCTGTTTAAAATGAATGTGCTCTTGTAATGTTTAATCAAAATCACGTCTCTCCTGCAACAACATCTTTCTCCTCACGATGATGGGTTTACTGGCACAGGGGTGGGACATCATGTCACTAACATCAGATCAACCAATAATAAAAAAAACAACATCAACCATCCAATCAACTCTAAATCAAGTCCCACGCTTCTCTTGTTCAACAAACAGATCCAATCAGATGCACTATAACAGCAGGGAAGAAAAATCACACCGTTCAAAGTTGTCATAAAACTGCAAACACGACAGCCCACTGTTATCGGTAGTCGTCTATAAATAGATCCGACCTACTGGTGGCGTTTTATGAATTTTAGAAATGACGGGTGTCTGCTGGAAGTAATACAGTTCTTTGAGTTTGTGTTCGTAACATCCACAATGTCTCTTCACAAAGCTGTCATGATTTAACCGAGATGAGTGCCAATGATTGCAGAACATGAAAGGCTTCAATTCTGATACACACACATGAACAAACACACACACAAACACACATGACAGGATCGCAGAGGGAGACTTCACAATAAGTTGCCAAACAATATCTTCGAGAAAACCAACACAAAACTCTCTCTCTCTGCTTTATAATACATCACTTTATGCTGAATGACACTCCACATTCTTTTAAAATGGAGCCCAAGAATGCATGAAACCAACTGAAATGCGTGGCTGATTCATAGCATATATTACTTTAAAAACATTTAGGCTCATTGGGGATTTAAAAAAATGTTTGGTAAGTGAAATTCATCAATAAAACTTTTGTTAATGAGTAGCAATGATTAGCATACACATAAAACACAAATGTTTTTGAAATCCAAATCCTCTAAAGGATTGTTAGGCTGCATTAAATAGGGCAACCGGAGCCGGGAACACTTTCCAAAAGACATTATAATTTGAACGGCACCTACACTTATGTTAGTCTGTTTTTCACTATCCTGAGGTAATCTCCATAATCCTAGACCAGGCTGTATCCTGAGCAGATGCTGTGGTGGTCGTGGAGAGCATGAGCATGATTCCTGAAAGACCCCAGTAAGATCTCCGGAATAATCCCGTGGCCTAGCCTAAACACCCACTGGTGACCTACTCACACCTGCAGCTTCTCCACGATAGACGTCCAGCATTCTCCAGCCCGGCACCTAGACTGCAGCTCTGCCCAAGATGTTTGGCCAGAGCAGAAATGGTCGTGCCCAACTAAGCCTGGTTTCTCTCGAAGTTTTTTTCATTCACTTAAGTCAATTGATGAAGGTTTGTTCCCCGCCACTGGCTTGCTTGGTTTTGGGACTTTTGTAGCTGCACATCGATGGATTTGCTCTTCAGTGTTTGAACTTTCAGCAGTGAAAATTAAACCACACTGAAATGAACTAAACTGAAATTCAACTCTGAAAACTGGACTGACACAGCTTCAATTTACTAGAACTTCATTGTTGAGCTGCTTTGACACAATCTGCATTGTAAAAGCGCTATAGAAATAAAGATGAATTCAATTGAATTGAATAAGTGGCAAGAAATAAACTAATTAAATGAACATACAGTCTTCAGTTGCTCTTCTAATGTAATTCTGAAGATGAATGTTAAAAAGATAAAATACTTTTATTCAGCAAGGACACATTAAAATCACTAAAAGCATCAAAAAGATGTATAATGATACAAATGATCTGCATTTGTTGATCCTCTGTTGGTGGTCAGCGTGACTTCAGCTAATCAGTTTTGGCCAATGCTAACAAATATTTTCATTTTATAGTCTGACGTAAGAGAAGTCATCTTTCGCTACTGCATTGTTTTTAAATAGAGAAAACATTTTACAGGTAACTTTTATTCGAAATCTTGGACCTTATTCTTGAAACCAATAAAAAGGTGTGAAGCACCAAAAGCAGCCCATATTCAAATTAATTTAAATACTATTTTGGCTATTGTTCTTATTCATGAATTTTCTTTTTTCTTTTTCTTTTTCTTTTTTTTTACAAAAGAAGCTAGAAAATTGTGAAGCTCTACATTATTATTATTATTATTATTATTATTATTATTATTATTATTATTAT
>CAIGQW010055978.1:4648146-4685281 GCA_903798125.1 Danio choprae | reverse complement strand
ATTATTATTATTATTATTATTATTATTATTATTATTATTATTATTATTATTATTATTATTATTATTATGTTTGAATAATTTTTTTTAATCAAATGGCCAAATTCTGGCCAGTTTGTTATTTGCCTAATAAATGACAATAGGCTACAGTTTTTAATTTAAAACTTTAACATATTCCCATTTTTCTTTATGATATATGATGTAATAAATTTGTATTTAAAAACTAAATATATAATTTTTATATTTCTTTATTGTAAATCTTTAGGAAATATTTTTGGTACATCAAAAAGTATGGCTATGATGAGCTAATGCAGCTAAAGATAGTGCTTAAAATGTCACTAAAATGCGGTATTAAAATCTCATAATTAAAAAGAAAATAAGGCTTATAAGTGCAAAAAGGTAAATGTTTTGCAAAAAAAAGAACCACCCTTTCACCACGCTGGCTACGGGTCTGAGATCACCATAACAAATGTAGAAAAAATATACTGTATGTCAAAAAAAATGTTAAACAAACAGAAAACATTTTAAGTTTAAAAAAACAATTATTTATGTTTCAATTTATGTTTTTAAACTGAATAAAATGCATTTGAAAATGTGTATATATATATATATATATATATATATAGAGAGAGAGAGAGAGAGAGAGAGAGAGAGAGAGAGAGAGAGAGAGAGAGAGAGAGAGAGAGAGAGAGAGAGGGTATAAAGCACACAAAGTTTTAACGAAAATAAAATTGTATATTTGTATATTTATATTACACTTCAAGTTTTGTTTTTCAACTGCTACAATGAAACAGCATTGTGAAAATTTTAACTTGCAAGTGCTGTGGTCTGTAATTAAGACTTCAAAGACAGATGTGGGCAAGACGTCGACCACATGGTGGCAAATCAGACAGGAATTGTAGAGAAGCGTTTTTTCGAGGGGAGTGATCCTTCAAGTGACAGAAAGATCGCAGAGAAAGTCGAGAGATAAATGGAAGGGGACTCCCAAGACCAAAGCTGTGATTGGGACAAATTAGTTTGGATTCTGAGGACCAGCTGCAGGGGTCTCTTTCACACTCACACATACACAAATCCTCACAGACACACACATGAAACGAAATTGCTGCCACTGAAAAGGCAAGCGGAGCAGGAAGCCGGTCTATGAGGCAAGAGATTGTGGCAGAGATTGTGTATTATTCAGGTTTTGATTGTGACATCTGCGGCGATGGTGACTTAATCTTTGCTGCTCTTCGCTTCAGAATGGCTCGCTGCTCAGCGCCTTTTCAGAGTTGCGTTAGATCCCATCTGAGGAGAAAAACGTGACAGCTGCAAACCCCCCCTTCCCCTACCATGGAGACTCGGTTTCATGATGGAATGAAACAAAGGAACTGAGGAAAGATGGAGAGTCAATCTAATTAACTCATTCCTGATCGCTCATTGTGTTACACCTGCTTCACTTTTGCAGATTGTGCTTAGTCTTTAATCCTTTGCTCTATTTTAACCTCTTCATTTTTCCCTCACTTTCTAAAATAATTTCTGAGTGTGCCTCACACTGGTGAGTGGGCTTGACAAACCACCCGTAAAAACACTCGACCTTTTATTTGCACCAAACATTCATTCATTAATTTTCCTTCGGCTTAGTCCCTTTATTTATCAGGGGTCGCCACAGCGGAATGAACCACCAACTTATCCAGCATATGTTTTACACAGCAGATGCCCTTCCAGCTGCAACCCAGCACTGGGAAACACCCATACACTCTCACATTTATACACATGCACTATGACCAATTTAATTTATCCAATTCACCTATAAAGTATATTTTTGGAATGTGGGGAAAACCAGAACACCTGGAGGAAACCCACGCCAACACAGGGAGAACATGCAAGACTCAGCCGGGACTTATATTTATATACTTATATTTATATTTAGGATTTTTTTTTTATGTAGCACTGTGGTCCTGCGAGACATGACACTTTGTTCCACTTTATGTCAACATGTAGCAGAATGAAAATAAAGCTCAACTTGACTCATAAGTGTCTAAAACCTCTTTTTTTCTTGACTTTTCACTCTTTCACTAGCTGGGTTTGCATCCTAACCTAAAACCTTTTCAAAATTTGCCAAAAAAAATACAAAATAAAATAAAAAAATCACAAATGCAAATTAAGTGCATTTCATAATAAGATAGAGTGGCTGAGTGTAGTATTGGTAACCTAGTAACTGACAGTAAACAAGGCAAGCATAATGGAGTCACGCAGATGTAATGTTCGATATGTCACAGTTTATTTGGCAAATGAGTTTTTCTCCCATAATCTCCCATTGTTCGCATTAAGCACCTCAAGTAGGCGTAAAACCACCTCAAGTAGGCGTAAAAACTTTTATTTTTTTTTTATTTGTGATTTCCATGACACATTTCTTATGCGATACTTCAAAATGTCCATTAACACAGGGTGACAGAAACCCAGATGCTGTTATAGCATCTATGTAAAAATTAAATAATATTCTTTTTCTGTACTTAAATAAAATCATAAGAGGTCACACTAATTTTCTTTATATTTTAACTTGGATAAAACCTAGGGGTTTGCATAGTGGTAGTGTATAAAAATGTTAAATTACAGTCAAATAGTATGGGGCTGCAACTGTGATGCTTAATTGGACTCTTTTAATATGTCATCAAATGATAATAGTTCTAAATATGCCTAGTTTACGTGTTTTTTTGGCATATAAACCTTTTAAAATTACATTTATTTATTTATTTATTTATTTATTTATTTATTTATTTATTTATTTATTTATTTTTGTCCTTATTTAACCCAGCTTTGGTTAAAAACATCCCAGCCTTCTTTAATTTTAGTATCTCTAGATCATGATGAAAATCATGGTGTTTTTTTTTATTTAAAAAGATAAATAAATAGATGCCTTCAAAAAAAGCTGGGTTGTTCTAATCCCAATGTTGGATTAAATATGGACAAAACCAATGTTGCATTATTTTTTTAATGAAATTAAAATGACACTTTTTTTGACACCCAAAATTAAGTTACATACATACATACATAAATGCTGGATTGTTGTATGTATGTATGTATGTATGTATGTATGTATGTATGTACGTACGTACGTACGTATGTATGTATGTATGTATGTATGCATGTATGTATGTACGTATGTATTTATGTATGTATGCAAGTATACAGACAGACGGATGGACGGACAGATGAAGTATTATTGTCTATGGCCTTCTGGTTCTTAGAAGTGCTAAGCGTGCAAAAAATTAACCTTAATGAAAAATTCATTTCGTTCTCCTTGACGATTGTGCATTAATTACAGGGCATTTTCTGAAACGTCAGCGTCCACCTTTGGGAAATTCAAAATGTATTCATTCAGCTGCGGCGTAACATTATTCTGTGTTCTGTGGCTCTTATGAGAAAGGATGTGCAGGGGCCGACAAGTTCTAGAGCTCCACCATCCTCAATGAAATTAATTACCGCTGCTCGTGGGCATGCAATCCAATTTACATTTTCACATAACTTATGTCATTAAGTTTTCTTCACAGCTTGCCATCGTGTCATTGCACAAATATCTATTAAGAAAGAGATGTTGTGCAAATTAATGGCGAATATGAAGAAACCTGGAGGACGCAGTGGTTTTCCCTACAGAATAATGTGTAGGATGTGCTGCATTTCAAGTGTTGCATTTAAAACGTTATAAGAGGTTGTTGTGGGTATTAAGGCCACATTTACAAATAGAAAAAAATCATAAACATGTATCATGGTTAATCACATAAATCAAACACGTACATCCACAAGACATATTTTAAAGAGTGTTTGGTCTGGAAACATCTGCGTTTAACAAAGGTCTTTTAAACGTCTTGAAAAGGCCTGATGAATGAACATTCTAAATTTTAAACATTCATTCATTCATTCTCCTTCGGCTTAGTCCCTTATTGATCAGGGGTCGCCCCAGCGGAATGAACCACCAACTATTCCAGCATATGTTTTACGCAGCGGATGCCCTTCCAGCCACAACCCAGTACTGGGAAACACCCATAAACTCTCACATTCACACACACACTCATACACCATGGCCAATTTAGTTTATTCAATTTACAATTTGGACTGTATGGGGAGCACCCGGAGGAAACCCATGTGAACACAGGGAGAACATGCAAACTCCACACAGAAATGCTAACTGGCCCAGCTGGGACTCGAACCAGCGACCTTCTTGCTGTGAGACGTCAGTGCTAACACCGAGCCACTGTGCCGCCCATATTTTTGAACATCTTAAATGCACTTTAAATGTATTCTTTTTAACATCTAGACATTTTTATTTACAATTTTCCAGATATAAAGACAAACGTCAAATAGACGTCTCAACGAAATACACATACTATTTAACCTCTATTTACCATGATTGCTTTAAAAATAAGCTGAATTAATATGAACAGATGTGGGACGACACGGTGGCTCAGTGGTTAGCATTGTTGCCTCACAGCAAGAAGTTTGCTGGTTCAAGCCCCGGCTGGATCAGTTGGCATTTCTGTGTGGAGTTTTCATGTTCTCCCCGTGTTTGCATGGGTTTCCTCCGGGTGCTCCGGTTTCTACCAAAGTGCAAAGACATGCGCTCTATAGGTAATTGAAAAAACTAAATTGGCCGTAGTGTATGTGTGTGAATAAGTGTGTATGGGTGTTTCCCAGTACAGGGTTGCAGCTGGAAGGGCATCCGCTGTGTAAAACATATGCTGGATAAGTTGGTGGTTCATTCCGCTGTGGCGACCCCTGATGAATAAAGGGACTAAGCTGAAGAAAAATAAATGAATGAATGAATGAATGAATGAATATAAACAGATGGGGTCAGCAAAAGCCCATATCTCCGATTACCAAGTTACCACCCTGAATTTCCAGCCTGATCTCATGAGGAAATGTAACTATTTTATGTTTAGTCAGTTTAGGGGCTAATTTGTACAAATTCGCATGAGTTCGTCATACTAAAATGTACGATTTTTAAAAGGGTCCAAACCAAACCCCACCCCTAAACCCAACCGTCAGTAGGAGATGAGCAAATTGTACTAAAATGTATAAATGGGACTAATAGTAACTAAATCAGAAAGTTATGAATTGCAGTCTGATAGTGTTAGAATTTCACAACAGTTGAAAACGTTAAAGTTTACAGCAAAATTTAATGGACTTTTTACTACTGGAACTCAAAAGTATGTCAATTGATGAATGTAATGAGAGGAATGCAACAGGACGTTTTCTATTTCTTTTATATACAGCATAAAAACAAAAATGCCAGCCCTAAGTGGTCACTTTATTCAAATCTGAATGTGCAGGGCCACTCATTTTTAAACAGTTCTAAAAGGGCAATTCTCCAGAATCCCTTGGCCACCTACTTGGATAATTGCCTGTTACACAATATATCCACTTTATTGGAAATCAATTTAGTCCAATAGTGTCTGCAAATATTAAGAGTTTGTCTCTTTCCGAGCATTTGGGGAATCAGCAGATAAATCTGAGATGCTGCCCTTCCTCTACTCCGATAAAGGACTTTAGTGTTAAAGCACTCCATCTCAAGGACTTCACGAAGAAGATAATCTAACGCTGTTTGTGTTTATTGTCAAGCCAAAAGTGGGCGAAAGCTCTGATGAAAAAGCCTCAGGCGTTCTTTTAAAACATGTTTAACAAAAAAGTAAACTCTCTTTGTGTGCTTGACAGCGCTATTGTTTCGTATGCTAAAGCTGTGTTAAACTGAAAGATGTCACAAGTGGAAAACATGACAAAAAAAAAAAGCATAAAAACGTCCCCTGTTGATTGTCAGCTCTAGGAAGGTCTCTAGTCTAGAGGAGAGAGGTGTCTTTGCTGTCTAATTGAGAAAAATTGCAGACCGGCAGGCTTTTCAAAATCAGACATCAGATATAATTGTGAAGTTTATTTCTGAACGAGTCTCTCTGGTTCTGTGCACATAAATACAGTAGTGTGTTCCAGGCCACGCTTTCAAACCCTGATTGCAATTAACGTGGAGAAGTTACTGGGGAGGTGGAGAAGAAGCATGTCAGTTTTTTTAAATCTCCTTTCGCTAAGAGGCCGTGGGACTTTCTAAGGGTTCCACTTTTAAAATGGCACATTTGATTTGAAAACAGGTCTACAACCAGGAATCAAGGGCTGTATCACAAACCATCATTCACTATTCCCTACATTAGTCCACTAATATAGTCCACATAAAGGAATTCAAGCACTGAAAGCACTGGAAGGAATGCCGTTTTGTTTGTGCTTTGCTGGTGATAAATCCCTCAGACGGATTAGATTTCTACTTCTTGGTCAAACCCTGTTAAAGCTATTTAAATGAACACGCCACTTTTTTTTTTTTTTTGGAAATAGACCCATTTTCTAACTCCACTAGAGTTAAATAGTTGAGTTTTACCATTTTTAGATACATTCAGCCAATTTCCGGGTCCAGCAAGAGAACTTGTAGCTTAGCAATAATTAATTGAAGAGTATTAGACCATTAGCATCTCACTGAAAAAAATAATTTTCATATTTAAAGCTTGACTCTTATAGTTACATCACATACTAAGACTGACAGAAAATGAAAAGTTGCTGTTTTCTAGGTCGATATGGCTAGGAACTATACTCTCCTTCCAGTAATCAACGTTACACAGCACAGACACCATCTACATAACAAGGTAACAGCACTGCGTTATAACATTGTGCCTACTGCAGCCATAATCTGATTGAATTATTTATGCTAAGCTAACCTAAAAGGGCTCCCACCAGACTAGATTGGCTGAATGAATTCCCAAACATTTTGTAAAACAAAAAAAGTGTTTAACCCTTAGTCACTTGTTAAATGAGCCTATTTACAAAATAAAAAATAATAATAAAAAAACTGGAGTGTTCTTTTAACACTTAGAAAGTTTATTTAACACATTCTAATAATATAATTATTCTAATATTATATTATAAAACAATTATATAAAAAAAATTCTAGATAATATATTATATATAATTTTTCTATTAATACAAGTCTATTAGTAATGAAACAAAGTTCAATTTTTGCCCTGTATACAGATGTTAATGTAACAATTAAAGAATATCTATATTTTGAAAAACCTAAACGGATTGAATTCTCATCTTGTGGACAGCGCTGGAAAGCTCACAATGCATTAGGGGTTGCTGAGTGTACATCGGTTCTACACTCATAGTTGTGGTGCATTGTGGGACTGGCTTGAATGCACTTCAGAAGGTCCACTATAGTTTTTGACATCATTACAAATGGCAGCTCCCTCAAAGTGTGCACTATTTAGGGGGAGTTAGCATGACCCCATTAGCTTCATAATAAATGCAATTAGTAAAACTACAGGTTTTAAATAGCATTTTTCTCTATTAACAGTTAAACGTATCTTAAATAATATTTCTAGAGCATCATACTACAAATAAATCATAAATATTACAATGCATCACAATAAAATATTACATTAAAATATTTATTTTATTATACTGTACATGTACATAATTATTTTCATATTTAAAATTTTATACATGTAGAACTGTATTAAAATGCCAATAGCTTATGACTTATATTTAGAGTAAATAGCCATTATTAAGTTGTCTGATCAAGTACATAAAACTAATAATAATAAACTAATAATAATAATAAAAACTAATAATAATAATGTTTAAGCTATTTTAAAATGTAATTAATTCTTTGATGGCTTCAGTCATTATTTCAGTTGTCAGTGTCATAGCAGTCTATTATTAAGTAATTATTTATTTTGTGGGTAAAATAGCAAATCTTTTACCATTTAAATCAGCGAAGATCCAGCACAGAGGTGTCAAATGTGGAAAGTCGTTGTTCTTCCTGAAGAGGATCATGGATGTTGAAGACATATGCAGTACACTAGATCAAACACAAGAGCAAGAAACAATAATGAAATGTTTAATATTTCAAATAAAACGTATCTAAATCAGAATATTAAAGATAATTATATACTGTATGTATTAAACTGGATGTTGAATCGTCTGCTGTATGTGCACTGAAATCATGGCTGGTTTTGATGTTTTCAAAAAATATCCTAGACTATTAGATGTGGACGTATTTCACTCGTCTCTGAGAAATGCACCTGTGGTTTTCAGGAGCAGAGCCAGATGCTGTGTATGTGAATTTATGATGCGGGACGGGTCACGTGGCCCACTTTAAAAAAAACTCCATCTGTGTCTTTAAAAGCGTGAGAAAACAGTTTTGTTCTCCTTTGTCACCGCAAAAAGTTCACGCTTTGCACAAGCCTCTATAGTTCACAAGTTCAGCAGTTATATTTAGGGACAGATCTCAATGCTGCCTGTGGCTCTCAAAACCCAGACTGTTTTTTCCCCCCCTTTAACTTTGCCATATTTCCATGAAGCAGTTTTGATTTGTCACACACTTACACACTGGCGGTGAAACAAGCTCTGCACATTTCAGTTGTTAATAAGAGACAGTGTACGAAGTGGAAAATGTGAACCGTGTCTGACTGCATGGTGTCCAGCCCTGACGTCTGCACTCAGACACTATTAACCCTCTTTGGCTGCCGCACATTTTGGGAAAAAAGTAAGGCTACATGTACATCCAGAGATGTTTTTGGAGAGCCACTATACTGAGGATTGTAGCTCCAACCATAATTACACACACCTGAAGCTAATCAAGGTCTTCAGACTCACTTCTAGGCATGTATGTTGGAGCTAAAATCTATGGGACATTGAAGCAGGATTGGAGACCCCTGAAGTCTACATTCAGCCAGACACGTTTAAACAGCGGTTTTCATTCCAAAACACTCTCTGTTCACATTCGATTTTTTTAAAAGTTGCACATTCTCAATGAAAAGTTGAAAATTGTTTAAAAGATTGTGCTGCACATTTGGAAAACATAATAAATGCTCTCTGAAACAGTACTTACAGACCTCATGTAATACATTTCTCATGACATTCATTTGGTTTATTAGTAAAATATTCCACCTATTAAAGTAATGGTACATACAGGTCACACTTAAATGGTTAGTTCATCCAAATTCTATTATTAATTATTCACCCTCATGTTCCAATCCCCAGACTCTCTCTCTCTCATCCTCCATAAATAGCATAAACTGTTCAGAGATGTTCAAAGTCCAGAAAAGGAACCAAAACCATTGTCAAAACATTTCATGTGACTTCAGTGGTTCAACTGTAATCAAACAAAGCACCAAGAACACTTTTGTGTTAAAAAAAAAACTGTTAAAAAAACAATTTAAATATAAGAAAACCCACCTTTGTTAGCCATTGTTTCTTCCTTGTCATGTTGTCAAGGTGCGCATTTACTACGGGCTATAAGATGTATTGCCATTAAAGTCAGAATCACACAAGACTCAAATTGCTATCCAAAAAACTATGTTTTAGCACCTTTTGTGGCCACTGTGGATATTCGATACTCACTTCTGCTAAGACAACATGATCTTCTGAATATTTGTGCATTTTATGTAATTTTTTTTACAAACATTTGCTTTAAAGATCTAAACATGCAATACTGGTGTACAATAAAATGTTAATTATTTGTATATGTGCAACTTAAACACAAATAAATCCCAAAATCGTGGGACTAACCTTATATTGTATTGTTGTTATACCAGTGGCATTGTTAAAGGCAGTTCATTCATTTGATTAATTCATTAGTTCATTCATTAGTCCCTTATTTATCAGGGGTCGTCACAGCGGAATGAACCGCCAACTATCCCAGCATATTTTTTAGGCAGCAGATGCCTTTCCACAACCCAGTACTGGGACACACTCATTCACACTCACACACTCATACACTATGGCCAATTTAATCTATTCAATTCACCTATAGTGCACGTCTTTGGACTGTGGGGGAAACCCACACGAACACTGGGAAAACATGCAAACTCCACATGCCAACTAACCCAGCCGGGACTCGAACCAGCGACCTTCTTGCTGTGAGCCGACAGTGGTAACCACCATGCCCTTCATTTGATTAATAAAAAAATATCTTAGTTGTAAATTTGATGTACTAATATCTACATATAAACAAAATCTGCATATAAACAAACAACTTCTACCTGACAATCAAAGCAGCATTCATTCATTCATTCATTTTGTTTTCGGCTTAGTCCCTTTATTAATCTGGGGTCGCCACAGCGGAATGAACCGCCAACTTATCCCGCATATGTTTTACGTAGTGGATGCCCTTCCAGCCACAACCCATCACTGGGAAACATCCATACACACTCATTCACACACATACACTATAGACAATTTAGCTTACCCAATTCACCTATAGCGAATGTCTTTGGACTGTGGGGGAAACCCACACAAACACTGGGAGAACATGCAAACTCCACGTGCCAACTGACCCAGCTGGGACTCGAACCAGCGACCTTCTTGCTGTGAGCCGACAGTGGTAACCACCATGCCCTTCATTTGATTAATAAAAAAATATCTTAGTTGTAAATTTGATGTACTAATATCTACATATAAACAAAATCTGCATATAAACAAACAACTTCTACCTGACAATCAAAGCAGCATTATAACACAAAAAATGTGGAAGTGTTTAGAGGTCCATTTAGGTGTGGGCCATATTTTCCGAACATATTTGTACTTTAAAACCGATTTTAAAAATGTAAAATTTGAGCACTGAAATGGTCATCTTTAGGTAAATGAATAACCAAAACTGCATTTTACATGTTTAGTTGTAAATGTTGTTGTGTACATACCATGTAAGTTAGTATGTTCTGAGAAACACAAGCACCAATCTTTTTCTGCCTTTAATTCTCAGCTAAAATCAAAAGGTCTTCATTGGATCTGCATGAAAATAAGGCTTGGATGTAGGCTATCAGCCTCCTGCTCTCACATCCTTAATCACCTGTGATCCTTCATCTTTGTTTCACCACTGATGTTTCTTCAGATCCAGTTGGCTGATACAAAGGCGAGAGTCAAACGTCTTCAGTTTTCCTTTTACGCCCCCATCTCTCCTTCCCCTCGCTCTCCTCTGGGTTTGTGTCACGGTGATGGATTTAACCCAAATAAACTCATTTATCTTTCAATTAGTGCCAGGCCCATAATATGGTGTGGATTATGAAGTAATCCAGACGCTGAGCTCTGCAAGGAGGAGTGGGACCGCACCTATTTAAACACTGTCGTGGAAATCACACACAACGCAGCCAAATGTGCGTCACCACTGCTGCTTTCATGGACCGTTTCCTCAGGCTGATTTGAATTTTGACTATTATCATTATTCTGATTTATTTGTTTGGCTCTGGGTGAGTAATGCGGTCAGGAGGTGGCAGGGTGCGGGTTTCGATTCCAAATGTAGCAGGTACTTGGCTTCTGTGTCTGGTTATCAATCCCAGTCATCTGTGGAAAAAAAAAAGACCAATGTCATGTGTGGTCTTGCTGGGGTATGGCTTCCCATTATAAAGGTCAGAATCTCTAAGCAAAAGCTCTCTACCAAAACACCTTTCTGTGTATTAGGCCTACACAAAACTGAGAGAACGATCCGTTAGCGTTCCCATTCATCTTCATGGCAGCAGTTCAGCATGCGCGGGAGCTCCTGAAAGTATACGATTATTGTGTGATATTGCTTTTATACAACAGTCCAATGAACAAGAAGTCAATACTGAGAAAGCTTCATTTTAAAAACACTATTGTCTGGAAAATCTCAGAAGAATGAGTGCCTTCTAAGTTCATGATTTATACAAAAACCCGTGTAATTATACACTGCCAGATTCACATTCATCTGTGTCAGATAAAACTAAACACATAAATGATTTGTGCATACATAAAGCTGCTTTTAGGACTACTCACAGGACATTTTACAGTGAAAGTGGTATGAAACGTACAATAAATATACTGTTATAGAATTTTCTAGAAGTTACTGACATTACTTTGTGTGTTTTTGGGGTGACCATGAAAACTGACTTTTGCAAAACTAACATAAACTTATATAAATGTGCATAGGAGACCACAGCACATCTATTTTGGTTTTCTCTATTGCTTCTAATGGCAAAAGAAAAATATATACAGTTGAGGTCAGAATTATTAGCCCCCCTTTATATTTTTTTGCCCCCAATTTCTGTTTAACGGAAAACACAAATCTAAACGCAATAGTTTTAATAACTATTTTCTAATAACTGATTTCTTTTATCTTTGCCATGATGGCAGCATATACTATTGTACTAGATATTTTTCAAGATACTAGTATTCAGCTTAAAGTGACATTTAAAGGCTTAAATAGTTTAACTAAGTTAATTAGACAAGTTAGGGTAATTAGGCAAGTCATTGTATAACAGTGGTTTGTTCAGTAGACAATCGAAAAAAAATATTGCTAAAGGGGGCTAATAATATTGACCTTAAAAAATAAAATAATAAAAAATATTATTATAGCCAAAATAAAACAAATAAGACTTTCTCCAGAAGAAAAAAATATTACAGGAAATACTGTGAAAAATTCATTGCTCTGTTAAACATCATTTGGGAAATATTTGAAAAAGAAAAAATATTTCACAAGAGGGCTTATAATTTGACCTTAACTGTATATTTACAGCTAGATTACTCTTGTCAGAATAGAAGATTCCTCAACAGGTAATCACTTCATGGATATTTTCAGTTTATTTACACTTTTGAAGTGCACTGTATGACCTTGACCTCTGCTATAATTTGTGAAAGATAAAATACATAAAACAGATTGTTTTACTTAGCTAAATTTCTAGTTACTTATTGCAGAACTACAATACATCAAAACAGTCCCTTAAAATAGTCTATAGTTCCAAACCAAGCCACAGCTGAATTAACAGCAGCACAGTAGTGCAATTCCTGCAGTTGAAAGTTATTTTTGACTCATGATTCATTGACTGATTATGTCGATGACATAATTTGGAGCCCAAGTTTGCACACAAGTGACCATAAATTGGAGCAGCAGTATCAAAGATACACCCAAACTCTTCCAGACCAAATCACAACCACACAATCATGACACCACACCCCATTTTTATAGCATTAAAACACTAAAAGTAAACATATTAGAGATTACTTATTTAACTACATAGATTTTTTAGTTTACTGTTCATAGACAAGTCTTTTGAGCTATACTGCAGCCAGCCACCAGGGGGTGATTGAAATGGTTTGGCTTCACTTTTACAGGACACTTTTCAACACTCTTGGAATGCTACGCTAACAATCAAATTTAACAACAGGAACTAAAGATTTTATAAGAAAGGCGTTTTTTTACAGAATAGTTATAGGAACTTTGTTATAGAAGTGACAGTTTCTAGGTTGCATTAGCTCTGTCACTAGGAACTGTAGTTATTAACGCTGGCCAGCAGTGGCATCTAAGCACATCATTCAGCAATGTGAATAACTGGAGGATGCCTTGATAACAGAGATGGAATGTAGATGTATGTGTTGTGCAACTAAAAAAAGCAAGATGAAGGGCTAAGAGATAAAATCAAAAGCTGTAGTGCTGCATACTGTATAGTGGCTAAGAAAAGAACACAAGGCATTAGCTGTCTGTCTGTGTATATCTTTTAACACTTTAAATACAGTGCTGGTATTTGGTATGGCATGTAACTGGCCAAAATAATGTTGGTAAATCCTATTATGCTGGGTTAGACCCTATTCTGAAAACTTAACCTCAAAGATGTTTCTATAACTAAAATAGTGTCCAGGTCCTGCAGTGTGTAAAGTGAACACATTTGCTAAACTATTCGCTAAACTATACTTTACTATTCATGTAAAGTAGGGGGGAAAAAATTATAATCTGATGAAAAAAATCATAATCTGATTTTTAATAAATGAAAGTAAAACAATTATACCACTTATCAGCCTATAATTTAGGCAGTCACTTAAATTTAATGTCCGCAGTGCTAAAGGAGCATGTGAAGTTGTTGTGGGGAAAATTTGGTTCGACACCTCGCAAAAGCCTCTAATGAATTTGAATGAGGACTCTATTTGTTTTCCATGTTTTATTTATTTTCTTGCTTTTCCCAGTAAATTAAATCGACCTCACCAATGCCTATATTAATCCTGAGTAATACATCGGCCTGCCATTCTGATTATGTTCTTGTTGCGGAGCTGTTCGTTATTGATTTCCCCCTCCCCCTTTTTTTCCATCTCTTTCCTTTTAACCTACTCTCCCCTTCTTCCCTGGTTTAAGACTGTATAGAAGTAGTTCACCCAAAAATAAATTCTTTTGTCATGTACTCGCCCTTATGTTGATTCAAACCCATATTATTTGGTCTTTTTTTTTCTTCCATGAAACACAAAAGAAATTTTATTCTAGTAATATCCTGTAAAAAAATCCATAAAAATGTCATAAAAACTAGTCTAAAAGTACTCTTTGTGAATCAATCGAGTTTTTTTCAGCTGAATCATTAACATTATTCATAATTGTTCAAATGAGCTTATAAATTTGGTTTGCAGATGTTTCTCACGGACTAAACTGAGTTGTTTGCAAAGATTAATATCTGTTAAATGTACTGATATACTGGTGTGATAATAGTTTGATAATAGCAAAATCAGGTTGTTCTTTTTACCAATAATCAAAGAACGAAAATACTTTTGGTAACACTTTAAGTACCAATTCCCACTATTTAACCAGCTTATAATTAAGATATTGGTTGTTTATTTGTACTTATACATTTTTAACGTTTGCTCCATCCCTAATCCTTCCTAAAACCTAAACCTAACTAATACCTTACTAACTATTAATAAGCAGCAATTAAGTGCTTTATTGAGCCAAAAGTCTTAGTTAATGCTTTGGTAATATCAGGAACTATATCTTAAAATAAATAGTGAAGATAAATGTCTTAAATACACAGGGCCCTACTGCGCTATTTTAAAGGTTCCTTGTCTCCTACAATAGGTTTACAAGGTATACATTTAAAATCAACTGATTTCTCAGAGTCTAACATGATCTGATTGAAGATTTATTTTTTTCTAAGCCCCTCCGTTCAAGAGCCTAATCTATTTTGATTGGTCAGATGGCCTTGTCTTTTTTGGTCTACCAATTACAGCACATGTTGAAAGCAAATTTAGGTTGTTCTTTTTTTCAAGGTGAATATGAAATGGGTAAACTCTCAAATTATTGGTCACAGAGCACCTGTTTATATGTACTGGATTTCTACTGTACTCATATCAGTAATTCATCAGAATCAATAATAATAATAATAATAATAATAAAACAACAGTATTGCAATTTTGTAGCTCTCATTATACAGTACTATTAGATGATTTTAAGAAAAATTTAATTTTATGTGTTTTAGACACATTTGGCATTTCCAATTGTCCTTGCTTTGATCTGAGAGGAAAAACAAATAATTTTTCACTCTCATTTTTCATGCAATCTACATACATCGTGATAAAGCTTGGTTTGTTGGTCCATTGGGTCAGATTGCTTTTCACACCACAACTGAAGTGCACCAGAGCTTGTTTGATAGCGTGCCGAGACCACTTTACTCAGGTGATCTCAGACCGATTGTTTTGGCACAGATCCATGCATAATTGGAATGTTAACAAATGGCCCAATGAACTGAGCTGAGAAAAGACACGTCAGGTTCCTGAAAAAACGATTGATCAGTTTAATTTACTCAAAAAAGAGAGTAAACCCCATTGCCTTAAAATTATTGAGTAAACAATGTGCATAATTTTAACAATTAAATTAAGTCAACTTAACAGTTACAACACACATAAGTAAAGTCAACACTGTAAGAAATTAGTGAATTAGCAATTATTTGGGATTCGTATTTATATTTTTTATTATTCCACGTTTATTTCTGCTTTTGAATTGCATTATGGGATCTTGATCTTCCTTCAAACAACTTTTAACCTTGAAAAGTAAAAAAAAAGGGACTTATGAACAATTTTATTAAAGTGATATATTGTCTGGGTTGGTGTTGTAAATTGCAGTACAAATCCTCATAATAAACTGTCAGTACATGTCAGTACATGTTATTTTACAGACTGATTTCTCTATATATTATTTATTATTATTTATTATATATATATTATTTATATATTATTATTATTTCAAACTACTAAAACGTCAATAAAAGTCACTTTGTTAAACTGTAGGGTTGAATTTTCAATATCAAAAGTCAACAGAGCGACATTCCATAATGCAATTCACAACCGTTAATAAACAGAAAACACTTGTGAATCACAAAATACAGAAACTGTTCATTAACACATATTTCTTTACAGTGAACTTATCGCTTTTAAGGCATCATGTTTACCTACTTTTTTTAAATTAAAGTAACTAAGTGCCTTTTACAGTGCACTACATGAAAGGTTACATTAAAAAAAGCATAAAACAGGCACATCAATTACAATTACATAGTGTTCCATGAATTATATCGCACATTTTGGATATCTATTACTCTTAATGGTGCTTTTGCATTCTTTTCAATCATTAAAACACCAGTCCCATTTAAGACATTAACAGTGAAAAAAAGAGATATTTTTTTCTTAAATTCTGCCTTCTCAGAACAACACGAGGATGAGTAGATGATGACAGAATTGACCATTTTGGGTGAACTATCGCTTTAAGGCGTCTCTTGTCATTTGGTGCTCTTAGCTGGAATCCTATTAGAGCGTTGTGGTGGGTGGTGCACGCAGGTCTTTAAAAGAGACTGACAAGAGCTGCAATCCAGGGTGACTGTGACCTTTTAGACTGTGCCCTCCTTTTCTGCCGCTCTCACAGCCTCCCATTTAATGGTCTCTACTTTCCTCTGACCCGTGGCTTTACTTTGACGTTTTTCATATTGGTTCATTACACCAAGTCTGCAGGAGTGTTATTTTCCCCTTGCCCCTGCATAGCTCAAATACCTGACTCTCATCCGAGTGGGTTGGAGATCCTCGTGGCAAAGATAGCACTTGTTTGGCAGGGTGAACTCAAAATATACCAGTCTCCCTGCCGTTTTTTTCCTGATAGCAAGATTACAGTATCTCTAAGACATGGCTTGGTTAAAAAAAAAGCCTACACCCTCTGTCAACATGATGGGAGTGAATGTGATGTTTATTCAAATGCTGGCAGTGCTTTTAAGTGGATCGGATTCATTTGAAAGTCTGTGTCAAAGTGACGGGGAAGGAATTTGGGGGAATAATTGACTGCAGCACCGGCCAGATCATTTTGTTCCAGGACATTTTTTAAAATATCTATTTGTCATTGAAGTTTCCTGGTGAAACTCTTTGTGTTTATAGCTGGGTTGTAAATGTTGCAACACAGGCTCATTGTGAAAACGTACCCCCGTATACATTTCTGGAGAGCATGAATTATGTATCCAGAGCTACGAATGGATGCGTTTCGTCTTTAAAACGAACGCTACGGGGTGGTATGATGCCACAGACAGCTTTTGCTTCTTTTAGCGCTACTAGATGACCGCTTACCTCCATGTGGATGGCTTTTCTGCTGTAACCATTTTGCCCAGTGGCTCACTGCGTACGTCAACAAACTTGAGATGCAGAGAGGAGTTGACCATGACGACGAGGTTTAAGTCCGGTGAGGAACGGTTCCAGAAAGCAGGTAAAACAAAAGGGCAAAAATGTAACTGTCGGTATCGGTCGGTCAGTCAGTCAGACGACAGGGGCCTCTGGTGGATTTATGCAAGAAGAGCACGTGCGAATGGCACTCGTGAGAGAAATTTGAGATCTGAAAAAGTGTGCACAGCGGCCTCTGGTGGATTTGCTAAAAAACAAAAACTGCAAAAAAAATTTATTTTTATATTTACATAGAAGCCATGATATATTATCATTCATATACTAAACACTGAAGTATTTGTGTGTGTGTGTGTGTGTGTGTGTGTGTGTGTGTGTGTGTGTGTGTTTGTTTTAAATACAAATTATGCTGTTAGGATGATCTCTTAAGGTTTTTTTATTTTTTGTACTTTGTTTTTTACCTTTCTACTTTAAACTACTGTAGAGTCCTTAAAAAATGTTTCAACAAAATATTAAGGAAGAAAAAATATTTTTAAATGATAATAATAACCATTATGAGCACCAACAATAACTGAATGTCAAAAAGTGCATATTAAAAATAATGAATAATCATTATGTCAAATCTATAATACTATTGAATTTTTTTATTTCAAATCTTCCATGTACTGCAATAATGCCATTTTTTTCTAATGACAACGATAGTTTATAGTCATGTCAGTAGTTCAGATCATTCGACTCCAAATAAGCGGATAACTGAGACTTTCTGGAAGGTCTAGAATGTTCTGGGCATCTGCTCTATGAAATATAAAAAGACTATAACGTGTAATGTGTGTTCAATCACATTTTGACGTAAAAAGCAAGTTGGAGTCACTGACCGCTTATGATTCACTGCTACAGTGTTTTTGGCCGTCGCTTTCACCACGTGGCTGTAATTTGTCCTAATATGACAAGACAGAAAAATATGTGAGCAAAGAGAGTCTCTGAAAGTGGTATTGAAACTTTTGAATGACATCAACTGTTCCAATTGACCAACGTGCAGAAAAAGGACCAAAAAATGAGGATGTGCTTACTGTTTGTAGCAGTTTAGTCTAGCCTTGAAGAATTCGATGAATGGCTTTTTAGATAGATCAAAGCTGAGGGGGGGAAAAAAGAGAGTGGAAGGACATAAACTGTGAAGGACGACACAATGTGAAGAGAATAAAGACTTTGCCAGTAAAATTCATCCTCAAGGATGGCATCGCTGTAGAGACACTGGCACAGATAGATGTGCTGCTACAGAGGCCGTCTTTGTGTTGTGAGGCATTTTGCTAAATGTCATGAAAAAAGCATGGAACAATAACAGGAAATATTGTGGTTTAATAATATTCAAGCTTCTCGTTTATTTTATCCGTATGTTTTCCTTTTCTTTTAGTGTGTAAAGTGTTTCCTTGTGCATGTACAGTTGAAGTCAAAACTATAAGTGATTTATTTATTTTATTTTTCAAATATTTCCCAAATGATGTTTAAAAGAGTATGGACCCTTTCACAGTATTTCCTTTAATATTTTTTTCTTAAGGAGAAAGTCTTATTTGTTTTATTTTGGCTAAAATAAAAGCAGTTTTTATTTTTTTAAACCATTTTAAGGTCAATATTATTACCCCCCTTAAGCAATATATATTTTTTAATTGTCTAAAGAACAAACCACTGTTATACAATGACTTGCCTATTTACCCTAACCTGCTTAATTAATCTAGTTAAGCCTAAAGTTAAACTGCACTTTAAGCTGAATACTAGTATCTTGAAAATATCTAGTAAAATATTATGCACTGTCATCATGGCAAAGATAAAAGAAATCAGTTACTAGAACTAGTTACTAGTTATTAAAACTATTATATTTAGAAATGTGGAGGGCTAATAATAATTTAGGAGGCCTAATGATCATAATAAGGGGTGTTTAGCCAATCACAATGAACCATGTTGGCTGGCCAATAGGAGTACTCTGGTCTTTTCAGAAGGAGGGGCTTAGTATACATTTGTAATGTTACAGGCTGGAAATAGAGGTCCTGTAATAGTGTACAGTATATAAAAAACATGTGTTTTTTGAGTATATTGTATGTAAAGCTATTCAATTACACTCAGGGACAGAAATTAATGTTTGTCAAAGCACCAAACTACAGTCAAAAATCACCATTGGTAAGTATATGAAACATACGCCAAACATCAGCCAATATATATATATATATATTTTTTAATTCCTTAGAAACTGATATTGTTTAGTGGGATTATCAAATGGAAAAGCCTGCATTGTAATTATATTAATATGCTATCAGATGCTGTGAAGTGCTATGAGTTTTGACATTTATAACCTGTATTTGAAAAAAAAACAAGCTTGAAAAGATCTTTTGTTGTCGACAGAAGCATTTCAGAAGTGAGGCTTCACTGGAGTTTTCTGCTAAAGTAAAAGCTCTGTGGTTAACTGTTTGAAAGCAAAGAACAACAGCAAAGACAATTGTGCAATAATAATAATAGCAATTAGATTTGCTTCCCCAATTTGTTCTGCTTAAAGGGGACCTATTACGCAAAAATCACTTTTATAAGGGGTTTAAACAGTTGTATAGAAACAGTGTGGTAATATAGCCATCCTTGAATGGTAAAAATTTATTCATTCTCCAGAAACACTTTGATTGACGTTCTCCCTTTGTACATGTCATTAGAGGGGGAAAGCCCCACCTATTAGTGATGATCTCTGCCTTATTAGCAAAAACAGCCCTGAGTGAGAAGCAGCCGTCCGCCATTAGAGTTCTCACCTGCTGAAAGAGGAGTTTTAGGATGCACAAATGAACACTGTAATCTCTATAGACTGCCTTCTTCTCAGATACTTCTTTTCACATTTTACATTTTTCAGAGATAACATTAGTCCTGTTTTGAATCTGCCACTATGCTGACACATAGGCGTTTGTAGCTCCGCCCTCTTTTAAAAAGAGCACAATCTCATTTGAATTTAAAGCAGCAGTCACCAAAATGACACAGCTTGGGTCAAAGCCTAAAAGGGGCAGTTTAAAGAGGCATAAAAAGGATTTGTGTGGTATTTCGTTATTAGAGACTTATTTTACATCTTGTAAAAAGGGGCATAATACATCCCCTTTAATATGTATGGCTGATACATTTTCTGCCAACTGTGGCAAAATTTTACAGTTATATGCCATAAAGACAGTAGTTATTAATAATTATGAAGCATGTTTTTTTGTGATTTTTATTAATTTTTTGGTTTAACATATATATATATTTTTTAATCTAGTAAAAGCCTACATTTTTAAGCTTAAAGGTGCAGTAGGTGATCTGCCAAAATGTTAACCGTTTAGCATAATATCTTTGAAACACAGTCCCACCCCTGCCGTCCAAAGCCACGCCTCCTGAAATCACGAATGCGCACACCGCGACATGACAGCAGACAACCCACCAGTTCATGTCATTCGCCAGTTAGAAATGTAGTAAGTGGTTGGCCGGCGCCGTGCAGGAATTACACTTATTACAAAGCCATACTTACATGCTATTTCAGACTAAATATTCAAAGTAGCGGTAAACAATATAGGGAGCACGTCACAGGTTGTCACTGTGCAAAAATGAACCAATGTGATGTAAATATATAACCAACGTCACCTCAGTAAAGCAGGCTAGGCGGAATAGCGCTATTTACTAATCTTTTGTTGTTAAACTAAATAAAAATCGACATTATCGATGTTGTAAAAGGTCCCTTGAAATTGAAAAGTAGTCACATCGCCGATCTTTCGCCGGAAGATTTCAGTGGCTGAACAACACTGCTATACATATAGCCCATTCATAACAACACAATCTACATCAGTTTTGCATGACTAGATTTAAAACATAACATTACCTGTCTAAAAAAATACTTCAGCCATGGTGTCTTCCTTCCTCCAGCGGGCAAAAGTAACCCCAATATTGATTCAGGATTTTAAAAAGTTATGATTCAGCATTTGATTTAACCGCGACGGTGATTATCTTGTGTGCGCATGCAGGCGTGCACGCGCAAATGGCGGATCTGCATAAACAGAGATGGGTCGTTGTACAAATCTACATTTGTTGACAGACAGTTTGGGCTACTTATCAGAATTATGGGAAATGTCGGCCTGACAATATTTCATTGGGTGAACATGTTTTAGTCTTATGCCTTACCCAGAATATAAAAATACATATAAATATAGTTAGATCATTTACTTTAATCATTACTATTGCAATGTGACTTTCAACGAGCACAACAAAAAAAAAATCTGAAGACAATCACCTACTGCACCCTTAATTAAAACAAGTGATTAGGGTTAGAAGTTTGCTTATTTTTTATTATTATTATTATTTTTTACATTTTGGTTAATTATAATAACCCTGCTATTGAGTGTGTTAAGGTGTGAGCGCTTCATGGGAAATTAGCGCTGGAGTTTGGTCATTTCATGCTGCATGACTCTTCAGGAAGTGAGTAAGGCATCGCGCATTCACTCTTTCATGAGCAGCCAAAAAGGCTCCGGGCAGCAGGGAGATTTTTGGGAAGATAAAATCCAGTAAGACACAGAAAACAACATGATTCATCCGGAGGAATTTAGAGTAACCACAGCACTGACCAAACTGCAGAGATGGAGAAAGTGAGGGATAGACAGAGCCACAAGTGAAGAAGATGAAAGGATAAATAACTTTCTCAACAATTCCACTATTGTCATTTCACCCAAGTTAAGTCACTTTCAATTCTATAGCACATTACTCAATGAACATTCTGTCAAATCTACTTTACAAAGAATAAAGGCAATAATCGAAAATTAGATCTGTAGCTTCCTCAGTGTGAAACAATTCAGTTCATAGGACACATCCAGTTCAAGTTATTTCATTGAGTACGTTTACATGGACACCAATACTCTGATTTTAATACGATTAAGACAATACTCTGATTAAGAGTCTACCATGTAAACAGCAATTTTTGATGACCTTAATCTGACTGAAGTCATAATCAAACTAAACAGAAATCGAATTAAGACACGTGGAGTTGTCAGGGTTCTGTTGTGTTCCATGTGCTTTTGCTGTGGTCATGTGCTTCCTTTGTTCTGTTTCCCGCCGTTTTCAGTGTTAATTTATTCCACCTGTGTCTCACCCCTGTGTATCATCTGTCCCATTAGCCCTCATGTATTTATACCCCTCTGTTTGGTTCAGTCCTTGTTCAGTATTGTATTGTCTACGTGTCGTGTATCCATGCTGCCGTCACCCCATGTCCTCCAAGAGTTCCCTGTTTCTTCCATTGCCTGTGTTTGTTGTAAGTGTTTCATTTCATCCTGTGTTCTCGTGCCTTCATGTCCCTCAACCCGAGCGTGACAGGAGTATTCCTATTTTAGTTGTATTATTCATATATTAGGTTTTTAGTTAAAATACTCCCAAAATCATTCCACATAAATCCACAGATTTATTTATTTTTTTACAAAAATCTGCACCGCAATAACAAAAAAAAAATGTCCACAGATTCTGTTTGGCCCTACCTACCACATTTAATACCGCTTTCACTCTAAACTCACTTCATAACTTCAGCTGAGTGTTTAAAATAAATACTTTTGTGATGATTCCATAGTTGTGTTTATTAGTAACAGCGAATAATGAAAGTAGTATGTTTATAATGCAATGCTATGGGGATTTCCTGGGTTTCTTCTTCATGGGTGTTTGGAGTTTCCATGCAAGAGTGCCTTCTAGCCTTCGGAGAAGATTTGCTACTGATCACACAATTGTGCATCCCTGACAAGATGTCAAGACATCCCATGACATGCACAGCTTTGCTCAATCTATTTTAATTTCAATTAATCACCCAACCCAGGTCAAGATATATATATATTTAAATTCTGAAATATTATTTCTCTATGAAATTTTTATTCAAACCTAATCCCCTTATGAATGATTCCGAAATCAGAGATGAATAATAAGTGAAAAAAGCAACTATGTAGATATAACCATATTGTCAGCCTAAACTGTAAACTTGTCCCTCAAATCTAATTGATTGATCAGAATGATGTTCCAGGATCAACAGAGATGTTTATCCAGGGACATTCTGCACTTGAATAAATCAAGTTTCTCAAAGGCAACAGTGACAAGGAACCCAAACTCCACCAATTGACAGAAATAGAGAAAAACCTTAGGAGAAACCTGGAGGGAGGCATTTTTACTCAGTCTAGTCTAGTGGAAGGCCAGTTTGTGACCTTTGTAATGCCAGAGTTCCTGCATCATACGCAGCCTGACATCACATCCTTCATTTTTCAGCAGGCATGTCAGATCTGTAGCCACCCTCCATTAGTCCCCAGTGGGCGCATGTACAGTACATGACAGCAATTTTCTCCAGCATCAATAAATCAATATGGGCTCTATGTGCATGGCTCTTCAGTTACTACAAGGCATGCTTTCATTCCTATTCGAGTTGCAAAGAAGCGGCTCACGTGCTCAAATTTCTGTTCATTCATTGCATGTATCGAGCTGGATACAGAACCAACTCTCCTCAACCTTTGATGAATTACGTACTTTAGGTGAAAATATTCCCACAAGACATCCACTATTGACCTTCAACAAGTAAACAGGCAGACAAACTGAAACACAGCCTTGAACGGCTTTCTAGATATCTAGATACCTCTTGGAAAAAACAAAAATACGAGCTGTCTGACTGTCTGTCTGAATTGTCTAGCTTTTTCAAGATCAAATAAATAAATACATTTTACTTCGGTTCCAGTGGACCCAGAGATGCATTGAGAGCATTTAAAGCATTGTTCAGTTTTTATTTCTAGCAATGCAATTCTATGTTTGCTAGTACTACCATTTACACAACTGTACACTAAGTAAAGACGTGTGCGTCCAATAGTTTTTATTTTGGATACAATTAATTGAGATTAAAGGACAAATGAAATCAAAACTAATTAAATTGTGTTAGCTCACATTGCTAGTTTTGTGGTGAACAGTTCATCCGTGCATGTCATTAGGAAAAAAAATAGTTTGCCATTGTAATCTTTTATTGAAATCTGAAAATGCACTTCCTGTTTTTTTTTTTTCTGTTAAATTGTCAGATTACGTCTGTCTGAGGTATTGGGCATGGTGCCCCTCCAACGGTCAGTTTTGACAACAAACAGAAGTGCTGGGGAGGATGAGGTGTCTGTTAGGTTGCAATAACTATTCTAAAATCCATTTAGAATAGTTATAAAATAACTTTTATAAATAGTTATAAAATTTTCCAATCTTTCTGAATGAAATGCCTACTTTATTACATCCAAGCAGCTTGCGACGCGCACTGTTTTCTGACTTAATAATCCATTTCTCTAGGAACAATACAGAAAAAAAAACAAAAAGCTTCCGGTTCATGTGGACTTTAATGATTTGACAGCATTAATATGGAGTTTATCGGAAAGGTGACAGCACATTGCTTTAAAGGAAAACAACAGAATGTGGTTTCAAAATCTTGGGAAGCCATAATCAAAAGTGAAACTAAAATCATATTATTTGGACAACCCTAACCATTAAATTATCTTTGATAGCAAGGGGGTCTCTAATGCTTTTTGAACCTGTCCTATAACTTGAGTACTTTCCATATAGGACACGTGTACTGGCACTCATCAATTCTTTCATTCATTTTCCTTCGGCTTAGTCCCTTATTTATCAGGGGTCGCCACAGTGAAATGAACCGCCAAAGACTGGCACTGATTTTGGTAATTAAATATTCACTTAGTTATTATTGAAGCCAGGCCTCACAGTGGCGCAGTGGGTAGCACGTTCGCCTCACAGCAAGAAGGTCGCTGGTCGCTGGTTCAAGCCTCGCCAGTTGGTGTTTCTGTGTGGGGTTTGCATGTTCTCCCTGTGTTGGCGTGGGTTTCCTCCGGGTGCTCCGGTTTCCCCCACAAGTCCAAAGACATGCAGTATAGGTGAATTGGGTAAGCTAAATTGTCCGTAGTGTATGAGTGTGAATGGGTGTGTATGGATGTTTCCCAGAGATGGGTTGCAGCTGGAAGGGCATCCGCTGCGTGAAACATATGCTGGATATGTTGGCGGTTCATTCCGCTGTGGCGACCCCAGACTAATAAAGGGACTAAGCCGAAATGAAAATGAATGAATGAATGAATTATTAAAGCCTTAGGTTTTATTGTAGATTATTAAGTCTTTATACTGCTTGGAGAATCTGTCTAGAATTAGCTTTGTGAGCAAGCTTCATGTAAAACACTAACACTCAATGTGTAGTCAAGGCTACAACTGAATTTTTAGATGATTATCACCATTATTGTTTTAATTTACAACAATAATTTAAAATTCATGACAGAAACACATAGCTTAGATTAAGCCAGGATTAGACCATAGTTCAATTTGGGATAATAACATAATAATAATAATAATAATAATAATAATAATAATAATAATAATAATAAAAATAAAGTGTCCATCTTGAGATTTGATATTTTAACATAAATCAAAGCAGGTTTATTTGAGTTGAAATAGTTTAGACTTACATTTTAGTCCGTGATTAAGCTTAAGCCTTGTATGTGAAACTAAAGTAAATTTTTAGGACAAAAACATCTGATCCACAAGATCGCAGAATGTACGATTTTCAGCAGCAACTCATCACTGACCTGAAAAGACGTGTGACATTTCTGTTTCTGTTGACATATGATCAACATATGAATCATGATTAGCTCAGACCCTTGTGTTTGTTCAGAGTTAATTGTGGCTCTCTATAATAATGCCTGACATTTACGACCAACTCCCAAAACATTTTGTGGAAGCGTGCTGCCCTCTGAGGCGTAAAAGTGCATCTCCCTTCCCTTTACAGATAAAACTTCCTGTCTGGCTTGATACAGAAGCCGCTGTGGATGGCTCTGTAAATAACTTCACCCAGCGGCTTTACCGACATTCGCTAGTGAGAGAACACTTCAACTGTCTGAGGCTCTGCCAACATTAACATAGAATAATCTGGGCCCAAATACAGTTAGCGGAAACTGGCCAGCCCAACAGGAAGAAGGGGAAGAGGAGTTGCCTTACCCTGCGGAAGCCCTGTTGACTCTTCTGGCAGCCCAACTGTGTCTACTAAAAATGCTGTAGGTCATGGAACAGCATTTGTTAATGTGACAGTGTTGAAGAGGCTATTTTGAAACTGAAGCCTTCAAAGCTACTCAATTTATAGCACTTCAACTATGGTTAGAAGCTTAGTTGAAAAAAAATAACAATACAGCGAATAATATTGAAGCTAATTACATTAACAATTAAAGTATGATTTTATTTCAGTCAGATATCCAATGTTTGATATTATTATTATATTATTATTTATTTTTATTTGGACGAAACAGTGTTTATAAGTTAACAAACCAATAAGGATCTCTAATTAGAGTGATAGCATTAGACTTTTTTTTAGTTATTGTTATTTTATATCATTATTAGAGGTCATTTAGAAGTTTTCAATACTAGTTCCTCTCATTCATTCATTGATTCATTCATTTTCTTTTCGGCTTAGTCTCTTTATTAACAAACACGGGGAGAACATGCAAACTCCACACAGAATCTACATACCACCATTTTTAGAACCTTGCCATGCAACAGTTCAAACGAACTGATTCAACTGAATCGCCAAAACAAGTTGCTACTTTCAACAACTGTTCGTTCAACACCCTTCCTTTAACACCTTTTGAGGACGACTCTGTAGATTCATTGACAGTGGATAGAGCGTGTGGGTCTGTCCATTTGACTGCTCATACTTCAAAATAATGATCATGTTTATGTCTCAATGTGCTCGCAGCTCGTTCCATTTATAACGCACAAATTAGTCAGGGTGAATGAGGAGTGGCGGTGGCAAAGTGCTGACTAATGCGGCAGGCAGCCCGTCCAAACTCTCTGAGTGACTGTACGACCTTGTTGTCGGTCAGAAAGAGACCCCTCCAGCGCACCAGCAGACAGGTGATCTGTCAGCCCCCGTGCCGGTGTAGCAAAGCCGAGCAGAGCTAGCAAGAGGCAAGACACTGGAGGACACGCTCTCACACGCGTGCTCCTCGCTGCGGTTTAATCTATCACACAAGGACAGCGCTCCTCTAATTCATCATGTGTTTTATTTTGCACGGCGCTTAAATCTCTCCAGTTCGCGGCGGGAAGCAAGAGGAGAAACTGAACTGCTTAACAAGTGAAAAATGGGCGTTCATCCTGCGGCAGGTCTCGGGTTTTAATCTGAGCCTGGTGAAGCAGCTCAAGTTTAACTCCAGGTTGAACTTTCAGATTAATCCACAAAAGCCGTTTATTATTTAAATGTGTGAAAGAGATTTTAGGGGACCAAACGTGAAACATTACTCTTAATGATGTCCTGAAATGTGGTTACATTATTTATCCCTGCAGTGGAGCTGTCGGTTCAAATTTATAGTAAAAAACGATAGGGGCAATTGTGCCTTCTCTGCTGGGAGTTTGATCTGCGAATTTGGAACCGAATATGGTGGACAAGAAGACGCAGCGTGTCTGTGTTGCTCAGGATTGCATCAGACGCTTTGATGCTTGTGTCATGTGTTTTCATATCAATTCATATCGCAATATAAAAGGGAACATCACCTCCATTTGCAAACATTGTTTAGATCAGCAGACTAATGTGTTGCGTTCAGGTTTGCCTTGTTCTGTCTCGCTGCATAGGTAATCATTATTAGCGATTTGGATCATTTCCTCCACAAGCTCCAATTAGGTCCAATGCTATTGCTGTTCCTTTTAGTTATTGAATTTCCTAAACCTCTAGCATAAAGTGTGAAACACAATATCTGTGTTTTTTTATTCACAAATATGACCTGATTAAAGTTAAAATCTCTATTGTCATTAACTCACCAAATTCCCTTTTGAGCAAAAACAAATATACGTTTACAAGAAATAGAAGCTTTCAAGGCAGAAATGTGTAAAAAGGACATCAAAAAGTACAAAGTACCACCATTTAGGTTTGATCTTAAAAAGTGACCGCGTGGATGCTATGCAAACATTGACCAAATGTAGACTGTTGTAAATGCACCAATAGCTCTCTGCTGAGGCTGTGGTTAAAGGTAAAAATGTTGTACAGTAAATAATGTTCATTTTCTTGCTGATTATCTTGCTTCGTATGACAAGAAATTAGATTTGTCTATAGTATACATGTTTGTTTTTTTTTTTCACTTTTAAAAATGCCAGTAGTCATTAGTTGCATTTTAAGATTCACCATGGACCATGGGTTCATCTTGTTCTACTGAAAAAACCCTACACCATACATACATCTTAAATGGAAAAGCATAAATCATTTAATAGTAATATTTCTTTTTCAGGTAAACAATCTATTTAACTTTTGTTCTCACAATCATATGGCTCTAGTTCCCACTCATTTTCATTACACTGAAGAACAAAAAAACAAAAAAATCTTGTTGAGTTAAGATACTTTGGTATTTTTTTTTAGGTCAGTCAGTCATGCAGGTTTTGGAAAGACATGTAATTGAATAAACGATGACAGAATTTTCTTTTTTCTTTCTTTAATAGGCCTTTAGAAGGTCTTTGAACAAAAGTTAAAGTACTCAGCGAGAAAAGCAATGAGTCACTAACAAGTCTCCAATGCCATGATAAACAGCTTACACGGCCCAAGATCAGCATGGCTGAGGTGGCAGGTGTGGGCCATCAAACAATTTTAGGCTGAGAGGACTGCGCGATGCCAGGATCACACGTCCAACACACAGCGGGAGCTTCGAGAGGAGCCCAGCAAGATTCACGACTTCTATGCTCAACTCTCTCGCATTCAGACTGTTCTGGGTAGTTTAATTAACACCTTCTCTTGCTAAAATGAGCTCGGGCCAAAGTGTTCCCCAACACTGGAGGAGAGGACAGGACGGCTGGGCCTCCGGGTGAGGCCACCCTCTCTGCGTTTGATGAATGAGCTGCTTGACAGCAGGACTTTTTTTGGCCTCTCTTTGGCCTGGCTGCCAGCCTCCTCCCCCAGCCCGCTTCCTTTGAATTCTGATTTATACATCTGGTCCACTCCTTCCTGTGTGAGCAACCAGACCAGAGGAACCGCAGACGCACTGTATCAGCCGCAAAACCCAGGACCCTGCTTAACTCTGCCCGATTTTCAACTGTCCCTCATGTAATGGATCCTGACAGGGCTCCATTCTCATGTTCATCATGACATGATTGAATTGGCAGAGCTAAACTAGCATGTAAATGGCGACTACGGTTCCTGCGCCATGATAGAGCAATTGTATAGTCGCTCTGAGGGACGGCAGAGACTCCCATGACATTCATTGTGCTTGACATTCCTGACGTGCACCTAAATCTCTCTCTACTTCCTTTTATCTCTTCATCCTTCTCCTGTCAGTACATCTTTCCATTCGTTCATCACTCTTTTCGCTTTTCTCCCAAACCAGCTTTTTTGCCTTCAGGACGGTTGTGAGCTAGTCGAGTTTAATATCCCTTCCGCTGTTAAAAATCTCCTTATACCTAATCCTTTCCCTGGGAAATAAAAATATTTTTATGCACTTCTTTGTTCTTTGAGGTTTTTTACATCTATCCTTTAGTCCTAAGTTTAGATGTTGAGCTTTAATGTGTGTGTCAGGCTTGTTTTTCAAAAGTTAGAGCTAGCGAAAAAGCTATTGTTGGACGGCGCACAAAATAAGACGTAACGAATCCTACAGTACAATGGGACTGCATTGATGAGGGCTGCAAATTATAAGACTGACTCAGGATAAACATACAAATTAGATGAGTTCTCCGAGTCACTTCAGAAATATGCTTAGTTGATTTTGTTTTTTAGCAACTGTGCATAAAGAGTGCCTCATTACCTACTGCATAGCAACTCATTTGCTTTGTCTCAATACCTTGTGAGCTGCCTACAAAGGTAGCATTTTAAGGCACCAGAGGCATGTAAAGGCTGCTGAAATGATGCTTAATTATGCTTCATCCTAAAGTAGTTTTGGGCAAAGTCCAAGCATTGTTTAATACTCGTCTGGTATTAAGATGCTTTTGTCAAGCCAATCACAAGTGGACAATGCTAATGCAGAAAATGTTTTGAGTTTGTCCAGAGGTAGTTGAAAAGCATTTGATCAGATTGCTTTAATTGTGTAAATGTTCATGTGGTCCAATACATTTGAGAAACCACCAGAAACTACATACGCTCCACTGACCTGTCATGAGGTTTTTATGTGACATATTGTGAAAAAGCAAACCAAAATGAGTTTGTGTTGTACTAAAACACACAATATGATGAAAACCATAGTTTCAGCATCAGTTTTATTTGTTTAATTCATACTTGCTCATGAGAGGCGTAACGTGTCACACTAAGCCCTCCTGTGAAAGTGATGTAGCATGATGAAATAAGAGGGTCTCAGCAAAATCTCAACACAAGTGGACACAGGAGACGCATTTGAACACATTAATACCATGTCGAAACAGTAATTCGTCTCAGCTGACCACTTGTGATTGCATCACTGAAAATGCATGTTGATACCATGTGTAAACAGGTAGCATGTGGAAGCATCATTACGCATTTGTGTACGCATTTGTGTTTACTACAATTGGCTTAGAACAATAAAGTGAAACCAAATACAGGATCGTCAAAGCTGTTTGTACACTGTAAAAAAAGTAATTAGTTGAGTCTATTACTTTTGTAGACTTTGTCATAGACATTATGTCAATCTGGTTTGTAATAAATGAAGTTAATTTGGGTTTATTTAATCCTCCTCTGCTGAGATCTAGAGTGATTCATTAATGTTCTGTTGGGATTTAAAGGGTTTCTGCTTGATGGGGTTACCATTGGGCTGAATAGCAGAGCCACAGGAGTATTCACTTTCAAAATATTTTACAAGAAACATAAACAAGCTTTTAAGGAAATTAAGATTTAGGATTTTGTTTGAGTTCAGTCTACCTAAATATTTACAGTAAGTTAAGTAATCTGTACTCAAACAATGACATTTGCTGTTTGTTCAAACTACTTATTCAAAATGAGCTGGAATAGCACAATTCTTGAGGTTTATTTGGAGACAAATGAATTGTTTTATGCTCAATCCACTTAAATTTGTAAAAACTAATATTCAATTCAATTTTCAATTCATCTTTATTTCTATAGCGCTTTTACAATGTAGATTGTGTCAAAGCAGCTTAACATGAAACAGTGTCAGTCCAGTTTTCAGAGTTTAAGTTCAGTTTAGTTCAGTTCAGTGTGGTTAAATTTTCACTGCTGAAAGTCCAAACACTGAAGAGCAAATCCATCGATGCGCAGCTCCACAAGTCACGAGCCATGCAAGCCGATGGCGACAGTGGCGAGGAACAAGATAACTTAATCGACTGTGTGGAACCAAGCATTTTTTACAGTGTGTAGTCACTCGTTACCATTTGTTCTAGTTTAATCAAACCAGAAATGGTCTAAATTAATTTAGTCACTTACTTCCATTTTACGATGTATAGAATATGGAGTTGCTGCTCACTGTATGTAGAATTGCTGCAAACTGGTTCCATGATAATTATGCTATCTCAAAGTGTGGACACATACAATTTTGTAATAAAAAAATGGCTATTATCTACATTTATTTATTTAGCAGGCACTTTTATCCAAATTATAAAATTGTATATAAATGAGGATAAAAGAAGCACGCCAAATCACCAGAGAGCTACAATATATAGATGTCGTGACAAGTCTAAGATTAGCATCTATTGTCAATAATAAAGCGACAATTTACCAACAAGCATCGCTTTCAAAAGAAGCAGCTTTCTAGTGGTTTAAACGCAGCAAGTTTACATGATCTCATTAACCACAATGATCAGAAATTCATAAAAAAATTGAGATGACTAGAATTGCCTATGTAGAATAGAGTTGCCTAGGCAGTTTTTGTGGGAAAGCTCTAATGTAGCATAAACCAACACTTCACTTGGTCTCCCAGCCTGGCTAAGCAGATGTTTTGCTGGTTTCCTGGTCCCAAACTGCCAATAGATCAGCTAAACTGGAAGACTATCTAAGACCATTCATTAATTTTCCTTCAGCTTAGTCCCTTATTTATCAGGGGTCACCACTGTGAACCGCCAACTATTCTCAGCATATGTTTTATGCAGCGGATTCCCTTCCAGCAGCAACCCAGTACTGGAAAACACCCATACACTCTCACAATAACACACACACTCTTACACTACAGCCAATTTAGTTCATCCAATTCACCTTTAGCGCATGTCTTTGGACTGTGGGGGAAACTGGAGCAACCAAAGGATGCAAACCCCTAACAACTGAGCCACCATGCCGCCCCATCTTAGACTAATACACTTAAAATTTTCATCAAAGTTTATAAAGCATAGCCTGGATACATCATGCAACAACAGTCTGACATGAGGATTACCCCTATTATTATTATTTTGTAGGTTTACAAGGCACAAGAATATGTTGGACCAACAATAAGTGTCTGGTTGTAGTTCGGTACATGTTGTTTTTTTACTTTGTTTTCAATCTCAGCTGTAGTGGTTTATATCACAAACACAGTTTTAATCAAAGTTTGACATTTTATGAGTCTTTTGAAGCTGATGTCAGCCTGCTGGTTTTGGCATTTACAAAAGCTCACAAAAGTTGCTTTTTTTTTTTTACAAGGGCACAAAACGACTCATAAAATGTATACGCAAAATAAATGATGCAACAATGCTTCACCTGAAAATGACGCTAATATACTTAATAATTATTTCAACATATACCACATCTTAACACGATAGCTGTAAGGCTTTTTTTTTTTCTTTGCCACTTCAAAGCAAATTAAACCTTCTGGGGAAAGTTGGAAACATTTGGGGCAGAAAATAGAGATGTAAACAGATCAGTGCATATCTGCAGCGAGAAAAAAAACATCAGCCTAACCTTCTTTACACATTTCTGCCTGCTTCTCATCACAGATCCAGAGGAAAATGAGAATCCTCGGGCTTGGAACATGAAAGACATCAGTGCTGAGTTTTTTCTCCCGAGAGGTTTGGTCACACCAGTGTTTTTGAGATGGAAATGAGACCGGAAGCAGCTCTGATTGTGTACTTCATCAAAAGTGTGCCGCTAGTGTCTTCATCAAAAGGACAACTGTTTAGCTAAGGCAGAAATGAAGTAGTTATGAATAGTTCGTCCAAAAATGAAAATTCTGTCATCATTTACTCACCCTCATATCTTTCCCAAGCACATCTGTGGAACATAAAAGAAGATATAATCCAAGAACCAAACAATTTACAGTTCATACAACACAAATCTTTTGACATTTAAGACAGAACTTTAAGACATTAGTCACAAGAAATCCTTCCCACACTAAAAAAAGTGAAACTTCTACAGTGAGTGACAGTTCAAAATGACCACTACCGCCACGTATGACGCTGCTGCAGGACAAAGGGATTAGTAAAATGTTTTTAGGTGTAACAGCAGCTTGCGGCAATGCTGCCAGAAGGCACAAAGGGTCGGGATGCGAACGGACAGAAATATACAGTAGCTGTAAATACCCTGCTACTTGTAAATGAAGATTACAAGTACAAAGCATTATAATTCCTTCATAAATCATAAAACAAAAAAAACATGTTGACAAGCTTTATTATCATTGTAAACTTGTTAAGTGCAACGAGCAATCATTTTAGAAATTAAAAGTAAAGAAATAAAAAAACAACAAAAATGAAAGTAAAACATAAATAAATAAATGAATAAATAAGAGTTTTAGCCTAAATATAGAGAGATGTACAGTGTTTGTTATTTTAAAGTGACAGAACTAAGACAAACAATAAATGAGGCCCCCACGCTTCATTTAAAGTACATTTTTATATTGGATTAAGTGAAAAAATCTGGTTTCTGACTATATCCTGTTTTATTTAATTTGCCCTTAAACAAAAAACTTACACCCTATGTAAACTTAAAAAACATTAGTTTTTCTTAAAGTAATAGTTTTGCTTTAAACCAGCAGTTTCTGTCATGTGACCACATGAAAAAAGGTACTGTTTATGTGCTTTCAGCTTTTAAGTATTTCTAATGTGAGTTTGATCACAATCTTGCAGGACATTTACAGCCATGCTGAAAGCACCAGCAGATAGTTTACCTCGTTGATGAAAATAAAATAACTTGCAATAGCATAGACTATCATTATATGTATTTTTTTATAGTTTCGTCCAAAGTACAACTTTACTTGGATTTAATTTAATTAAAACATCATCTGTAAAAACTACATTTTACCTTTGAGTCAATGTATTTTTTTTTTATTAATATTAAAATACATTTTTCATTTTCAACCAAGTAAAAACTATAATTTGAGGGTTATTTAATAAATTTAACTGTAAAAATTACAGTATTTTTTTTAGGTTGGTCCAAAGCAAGATTATACTTTGATCTAAGGTTAAAAATGATACTTTTCTACTTTGTACTCAATTAAAAATATATACATTTTAATGTCTCTATATTAAACAATGTTTTTTACTTTGTGTGAATATAATTTTTTATATATTTTTTATTTAGATTAATTTGATTAATTTATTTAGATTTAATTTTATACTTTGTACCAAAGTTAAATTATACTGTGAGAAAAAGAAATTACCTGTAACAAATTACTGTAATGTTTTTAAGGTGGTTCGAAATGTCATTTTTTCATTGCATTTTTACATTTACCCAACTTAAACCATGCACAAGATTATGAGATGGCGATTCTGTGCAAATCTGAAGCAAATGTGAAAAAAAGAGATCTGAATGACAGAAATGAGGACAAAAAAAATGTCTTTACCCAAACTGTTTGGAAACTTATACTAATCTATATATAGATTGGAGTGGAAGAGTTGGAAAGAAAGGATGCGTGGGAAGAGGATGTTACATATTGTAAGGCAAAATGAAACTTGTGCTGAGTATGTATTTTCCATCCATCTCCACCTCAACCTGAAACTTTGTTCTATCACTTTTGAGAACTGTGGTTTCTCCTCAAACCCAAAGTGTGTTCTGTGGACTTGACAACACAGCAACTCAGCCAGTAACCGCTCACACTGACGCTTCAATTCCCACAGCTCTCACTGTACAAAAAAAAAGAAAAAAAGTCAGTCATCTTTATAGAAGGTAAGAAGCCGAAGCAAAAGCTACGAATGTGTTACAATAAAAACCTGTTAACTGGTTAAATTAGGTATATATGATCAAATATTGTGGCACTTTATCTTGTTAAATGTACGTTTACATATCACATTGTAATAGCTGATAACAATAATTGATTGACTTATATTGTTACTAATTGATATTAATTGAATGCACATTATACAATGAGTGACTAATCGTTTGATTGACTAAATAAATAAAAATTGCAGCAAATGTTAAATGTAAAAAAGTTTTTATGTACAAATATGTAAACATTTTTGAATTTTGTTTTAGAAGTTTTTTTTCTTGAAAGTGTATGCTTAAACATGAATCAAGAGCTGTCAGTGGGGTCTTTTACTGAAAAACAAGATGATTTTACTTACCCCTAAAGGCAGATATTTCTTGCTTTAAGCATAGACTCACTTCATTTTGATACACTTTCATAAAAGACATAATATCTCATGTTATTTTTATGTTATTTATCTTATAAAGTAAATATGTCTTCATTTATAAAAGTTTAGATTTTTTTTTGGGTCGCTTTATTTTAAGGTACAATTCTGGCTATTATTAAAACATTAACTATGACTTTTGCCACAATAAACTCCTTATATACTGCTTATTCGTTGATAGCAAGGTAGTATGTGGGTTTAGGTATTGGGTGGGATTACGGATGTAGAATAAGATCATGCAGAACACGTGCTTTAGAAGTACTAATAAACAGCCAATATGTTTTTATTAATAGGCAGGCAATAAGCTACTAGTAAATAGAATAGAATTGATACTTAAACTAAATTGTTAGTGATATTTTATACTGGGAAAATAATTGGACAAAATATTAAGTCAGATTTCTTTGGCACTGTATCAATACAATTTTATAAACAATTTTATGTTTTTGTTAGTAACAACACTCAAAAAAATATTTTTTTTGCCTTGTTCAACCTACTTATTTAAAATGAGCTGAAACAACACAATTCTTGAGATTTCATTGGGACAACTTAATTTTTTTAAGTTCAATCCACATAAATTTGTTAAAAGTGTTAAGTTACCTTAATTGATTTGTGTTGGGACAACATGAATGAATTGTGTGAAACCCTGCATTTTTTACAGTGAATGTGTGTCATATCAGTAAAATGAAAAGCAACTCATACACATTTTCTCTGGATTTAACATTTATAGGTACATGCTTAGAGTTTTTTGCTTCTGTATTTGTGTTTTGTTTTAAAACAGGTCTTTAAAAATTCTAATAAGAATATCATTTAGTGCATTTCTTAACATTTTACATATATTATACATATGCATATTTTCCCCCAATATTTAACTGACACCATGGAATACTTGAACTTTTGTCATTTGCTGCAAATAAACAATCTAAATGTTAGCTCTATCAGTGGTTTATTGATCTTATTGTTCACCTTAAAGTGCACAGCAAAAAGACTAGTGTTGAATTAACTCTCACAGAGTTGATTTCAACACTTTTTATGAGTTTATATAGCTCCACACTTTCTGGAGTTAAATTAACATTATACAAATACATAAAAATATAACACTAAAGGTAGAGTTGTTGTTTTTTGACTCCCAAAAAGTGTTAAAACAACTGTTATACATATATCATAATTGAATAAATATAATAGCTTAAAATGTACTTGCCGCCAA
>CAIGQW010055978.1:4604621-4647746 GCA_903798125.1 Danio choprae | reverse complement strand
ATATATATATATTCTTCTGGAGAAAGTCTTATTTGTTTTATTTCAGCTAGAATAAAAGCAGTTTAGAATGTTTTTAACCACTTTAAGGTCAATATTATTAGCCCCCTTAAGCAATATATATATTTTTTTCCAATTTTGAACAACTGTTATACAATGATTTTGCCCAATTACCATAACTTGCCTAATTAACCTAGTTACGCCTTTAAATTGCACTTTAATCTGGATACTAGTATCTTGAAAAATATCTAATAAAATATTATGTAATAATTTAGAAGGGCTAATAATTCTGACTTCAACTGTATATAGAAGCTTTTCAAACCATACATTTAAAAAGATTGATTTTACAGTGTAAAGGTTTCCCTTCAAAAGAAAGTTACTGCTTACAGGTGAAAACATGAGTTTCATTCCTAGTCCAGCTTTCATCGGCGGACGGGCCGAGCTGCAATGTGCGACACATGTTTAATGAGAAAGATAAGGATTAAGACATTGATGAAATAGATAGTGCCGTTCTCCGCCCTGCAGTGCAAACATGAAGGGAAGTGGGTGAATTACGACACACCATGTCTGCCTGCAGTGCTTTTGTAATTACAGTGGAAGTCACCATATTTCTTACCATTAATATGGCATGAAAGTCCCTAGGGGAGCTGTCAAATTCACACAAAACAAAGCATCATGGGTAGGTGGCGCTGATGATAATCTTAAACCTTTCTTCTCGAACTGGAAAATGTATTCTGGAAGAAAAAAGCAGCAGTGAAAAGCAAGCTACTACAGTAACTTATGACGAGATACGTGCCTAAGTGGTTATTGAATCTATAAAATAATGTTGACGTGCCCTTTAAAGCATCGGCAATATTATTTACATGTAAATTGACAATGAGATTGTTTTCAGGATGGGTGTTATTTTATACATCTCCACAACCATGCTGAGTCAGAGAACAGCGAGTGCTTGAGCAGGAGCCGTGGATTATGTAAACCAGACAATTTAATGTTATTGCAGGACAAGGATGTTTAAGTTCATGGCATCCTTTACGGGAGCAACTCGTTCCCCCGTTCCCTTATCTCCTGCACTCCGGAGTCTCTCCTGTCATTAAACTCACCAAGTGGAAAAACAGAAACCATCATGGCAAAGAGCTTTTCGCAGCTGCTTCCAGGGAGACAATCCTCTAAACGGCCATCTTCCTAATATAACACCTGATAGAACAACTGTGCAAAGAACACATCATTAGGACATACAATTGATGGCAGATTCCCAGTTACAATCTAATAATTGTATGTTTTGCACATCTGCCAATTGATATAAAAAGTAAGTGCTTTATATTCTAATAAAGAAATGTTTTACAGAGAGAGACTGCATTAAAGTAACACTTTATTATGATTTTTATTTTTAAAGAGTTAATTCAATTGACCTCTGGGTCTGGCAGAGGCACGTTTAGCTTAGCTTAGCATAGATCATTGAATCAGATTAGACCATTAGCATCTCAAAAATGACAAGTATTTTCATTAATTTCCCTATTTAAAAATATAAAATTTTATATATAAAACCCATTCTGATTCTGATTTAAAGCTTGAAGATTTAAAGTTACATGATGTACTGAGACCAACACAAAATGAAAAGTTGTTATTTTCTCAGTCGATATGGCTAGGATATACTCTTATCTCGCCAGACCGGGATGTCAGCCAAATGAATTCAAGAATGGTTAAACCTAACTGTTCAACGTTAATAGAGTTGTAAAATTAGCTTTTTTTTTTTTAAAGTGGCGTGTTTCTTTAAGCATTGAAGAAACATTACAATAGGGATCAACAATTCAAGACCTAATCATTCATTCATTCATTTTCTTTTCGGCTTAGTCCCTTTATTAATCTGGGGTCGCCACAGCGGAAAGAACCGCCAACTTATCCAGCATATGTTTTACACAGCGGATGCCCTTCCAGCTGCAACCCATCTCTGGGAAACATCCACACACACTCATTCACACACATACACTACGGACAATTTAGCTTACCCAATTCACCTGTACCGCATGTCTTTGGACTTGTGGGGGAAACCGGAGCAGCTGGAGGAAACCCACGCAAACATAGGGAGAACATGCAAACTCCACACAGAAACGCCAACTGACCCAGCCGAGGCTCGAACCAGCGACCTTCTTGCTGTGAGACGATCGTGCTACTCACTGCGCCACCGTGCAGCCTCAAGACCTAATCATTCATTCTAAAATCTCCGTGGAATGTTTTACAGCACATTGTTGAATGTATGGCATGAAGAATAGAGGCTGTATACAGCTATGGAACAATTTTAGAGACCTCGTAACAACAACAGACATTTGCCATGTTTTATGGAAACACATGAACAGCAAAATTCATTTTGAAATATACTGTAATGGCAATGTATTTCTGTGTTTAAATTTGCATTCTACCTCTCACGTGTGAAGTTTGGTGTTAAATGAAAAGGAAAATTAAATTAAAATTTACATTCGCCATTTCCAAATATAAGGGCCTCACAGTGGCGCAGTGGGTAGCACGTTCGCCTCACAGCAAGAAGGTGGCTGGTTCGAGCCTCGGCTGGGTCAGTTGGCGTTTCTGTGTGGAGTTTGCATGTTCTCCCTGTGTTGGCGTGGGTTTCCTCCGGGTGCTCCGGTTTCCCGCACAAGTCCAAAGACATGCGGTATAGGTGAATTGGAAAAGCTAAATTGTCCGTAGTGTATGATTGTGAATGGGTGTGTATGGATGTTTCCCAGAGATGGGTTGCAGCTGGAAGGGCATCCGCTGCGTAAAACATATGCTGGATAAGTTGGCGGTTCATTCCGCTGTGGCGACCCCAGATTAATAAAGGGACTAAGCCGAAATGAAAATGAATGAATGAATGAATGAATGAATTTCCAAATATAGTTTTAACTGATACTAATTTCGATGTTTTATAAGTTGCAAAATTAAATTGGAAATATTTTTTCATATCCAAATTTAATTGAATATGTAACATACTGGACAAGTAAATGGCATAGCAAAATTACACATTTTAAATGTTAATTGTCCTAAATGCATTAAGACCCATGCTTAGAAAACATAGGATTACATTTTAATCATAAGACTGTGATTTTTGTAGCAAAAAGGTATTAAATGTCATATTGTTACATATTGCATTACCGTTTTGCATATTGATTTAAAAAATGAAATTTGCTACTTATATGCTCCCATTTATGTTTTCAAACATGCATATATCCATATTTTAACTTGTGAAATGCTAAGTGCATATTTCGTTATATAAACCTGAATGTCAAGCACAACAATAAAATAATTGTTATTCAAATTGTCTTTGACAAAATCTGCTCTAAATGACAACAAATGATATGAAATTAGGAAGAAATGTTATTATGAATAAATCTTCATAGAAAAAAACTATATTTTTTATATTTATTTATTTTTTATATTAACATCTAATATATTACTGTTATTTAATATTAAATTAAATAATCTTTTTTATTACTATTTTTAAAATATTGTAGTCCTTTAACGCAATCCTTACCAGACGAAATAAATAAACAGTCTGAAAAAATAAGAATGTGAATGGTAAAAGCTTGAGTGCACTTTATTAATTGTTAATGCAGCGAGAGAGAGAGAGAGAGAGGGGGGGGGGGGGGGGGGGAGAGAGATGAATCCATTAGCCTTTACTACAGCTCTCTAAGACAGTCTGAACGGTATAGTTGTATGATGGCACTCAGCCAGTGTTCCCCATCAAAGGGCCATTTTCATCCAGAGGTTTATTTTTAGAAGGAAAGACGACTTTTTTTATCCTCCTTCCATCCTCTCAGAACCCTTTGTCTGGTTAATGCAGAGAAATAATGGGGTGCTTTAAGCGCTCAAGCACTATAGGTTCTGAATGAAGTCGCTTTTCCAGACCGGTAGTTACTGTATATACAGTCATGATACAGTACGTCTGGCCAACCAGGAGTTTGCAGGGTGTTTTCCAGCGATCTGTCCGCACTCGCTGCTCTGTAATCAGCAGTAAAAAACACATGTCATGGGCCTGATTACCCGGGGCTCCTGCACAACTACAGAGGCAGGACCTGGAGTTTGCCTTCCACACTCGTGCATAAAACGAACCAATGTGTGAGCCCTCCATCAAAGTGTTCTCTCACCAGCAGGGGTGAGAGGGCTCAGGAAAAGCCTTTGGACCTCTAGGGTTCATGGTAACACTGCGAGTGGGAGGGTAACATGTCTCATTTGGTAGAGACGGCTTTTCGAAAATTCTCTCTGTGCCTCTTTCGCCTGCTGTTCGGCATGAAAGGCTTTCAAGTTAAGAAACCCGAAACCATATTTGCTGGAGAAATACAATTTGGGATCTGGAAAATGGCAACCGGGTCCTCATTGGAATCTACAGTCTATCTTGTTTTCATTTTCCGAGGCCTCGTGTGCCACTTTTCTCAGTATCGCAGTCTGAAAATTGCACCTCCATTTTGTAATTATTTCTGCATGGGCCCGGCGTGAGGAATGACATTAGAGGAGATGATTACGACCTAGTGTATGTGGAGCTCAGAGGAGGGAACATTAATTCCAGGGCATACGCACACGTTTCAGCACACATTCTTTGATATTACAAGCGTCTTTTTTTTTTTTTAAAGCTCTTTGTGCCAAATGTGACTGCTTTGCCACCAGTGCTGGGGGGGTTAACACACTGCTAAATTATTTTTCAGTAGTATGATAGCAGCTCAGATTTTATTTTTATAGAAATAGTGGTTCTTCTAGCAGTCTGTCATGAACCCCAAAACAGGTTCAAACTGTCCATTCTTGTAGGCAGTACATGGGAAAAACAGATATAATCATGCCATTATATCCTATACACTTTTGGGTGTAATTGAGTTTAACATAACAAGTGAGAGTTTGTGACATGTCAACAGGTCCATTTACACCTGGATTAAGATGCATTTTCATCAATTCAAATCACAGGTTAATGACATGCATATAAATCATTTTGAACTTGTCCACTTTTAATTACTTGCAGATGTAGTCGAAAACGCATTCAGCTGAAATTGCTTTTATAGTGCAGTGTTCCAGTCTGCGGAAAATGTGATGAACGCGTGGACTATATTGACGAGTCACAGTCACATGACTACTAAACAGCACTGTGAGATCCAGCAAGTTTAATATTTCGCCCATACAGGTCGCAAATATGTGTAATTTAAACGTGTCTAAAGACAAATAAATCTTAGCACTGACTGCAGAAAGCTGATTCATTTCGATGTGTTTAAATCCAGATTTACTGTAGCAATATTAATGGTAACTATGGTATTGTGGCAGAAATGTGGTATATTCATATTATAATATTTATTATAGTCGTATAATTTTCCAGTATTAGGTTGCGGCTGGAAGGTTATCCGCTGCGTAAAACATATGCTCGAATAGTTGGCGGTTCATTCTGCTGTGGCGACCCCTGACAAATAAGAGACAGAAAATGAAAATGAATGAATAGTCGTGGCCTCACAGTGGCGCAGTGGATAGCACGTTCGCCTCACAGCAAGAAGGTCGCTGATCGCTGGTTCGAGCCTCGGCTGGGTCAGTTGGTGTTTCTGTGTGGAGTTTGCATGTTCTCCCTGTGTTGGCCAGATTAATAAAGGGACTAAGCCGAAATGAAAATGAATGAATGAATGAATGAATAGTCGTATCAGCTGTTGTGGATGTGTATTTGAATGTCTTTAGGTTAATGAATGTCTGAATGTCTTAATGTTTTTGTTATTGAAAATTAATTCAAATTAGGCAACTCAAGCTACATCAAAATTAGAATTTTTTTAAGAGACCAAGCTTAACATTGCAGGTGCAGTAACAACTCAGGTGCTGGTGCAACCATTGGTAAAACTGCTCCAAAATGTTAGTCTGTGTACTGTATACCATTGTGATCCTAAAATAAAATGTCTCATAGTAATTTATGTACAGTATATCAAGTCTTATTATTAAAGCATTTGTCTGTAATAAAAAAAGTATCTCTAAAAGTTCTACTTTTGGGCCTAAAATGAAGAGTAAAGGGCTGCAGTGCTTCTAGTGGAACAAAGTTATTCTGGGGTCTGTTTTCAAATACTTGTGTGGTTGAATACATTCAACCAGCCACAATAGACTACTTATCCTGCACCTACCTACATTGAAAAAAATGATGTCTGCAAAATTGTTGCAAACTATTTATATGGGTTGAATTTAAACAAACAAATTAAACCGAGTAATTTGTTTAACTTAATTTGTTTGTTTAAATTCAGCCCAAATAAATTGTTTACAACCACTTAACTTAAATTTATTAAATCCAAGGAATCATCTTTGAATCATTTGTTTCAGTGTACTTAATGTGTGTTATGGGATATTAGAGATGTAACAGTACGAAAACTTCATATCGCAATTACAGTGAGAAAAATGATCGTGGTTATTAATATTATTAAGTAAATGTCAACTAAAACATGTGCAGCTTTTTTTTTTGGAGACAATCAACATAAACATGGATCCCTGCATTTTGGATTTGTATACTCAGGTTCATATTTCATGTACATTGTATTTGTGTGTTTTTATAGGTACATTAGATTTTTTTTATTTGAAGTATTGCATGTTAAACCTGCACTTGGAATCATTGGATCTCACAGGCATCAATGTTTGTGTTGTTTTATATTACAAAATTGCATAAAACTGCTTTATAAAAGGGGCCTCACAGTGGCGCAGTGGGTAGCACGTTCGCCTCACAGCAAGAAGTCGCTGGTTCGAGCCTCGGCTGGGTCAGTTGGCGTTTCTGTGTGGAGTTTGCATGTTCTCCCTGTGTTGGCGTGGGTTTCCTCCGGGTGCTCCGGTTTCCCCCACAAGTCCAAAGACATGCGGTACAGGTCAATTGGGTAGACTAAATTGTCCGTAGTGTATGAGTGTGAATGGGTGTGTATGGATGTTTCCCAGAGATGGGTTGCAGCTGGAAGGGCATCCTCTGCGTAAAACATATGCTGGATAAGTTGGCGGTTCATTCCGCTGTGGCGACCCCAGATTAATAAAGGGATTAAGCCGAAATGAAAATGAATGAATGAATGAATGCTTTATAAAAGGCAAAAGTGACTAAAATATAAAATTGAGACTTTTCTGACTAATATTGCGATTTGATTTGATTTCCTTTCATTCTGGGAAGAATTATTACAAGCTTCAGCTCAGTATTCCCAATAGTAAGCTGTGCACACTTTAAATTACAGTAATACAAAATGCTTTAACTGTATATATAAATATACATTTATTGACTGTTTATAACATGCATTTCCTTTGCAGCCTTTCGCATTTAGATAATTGTGATGTTACATTATTTACTGGGAGTTGTCAAAGTCGCCATAATCAATAACAATTTTAATGATAATGAAAATTTGTTATGGTAATACTAATCATCAGAACATTTACAGTGGTTTACCTTAAAACTGGTAATTGTGGCAACACTATGGGGCATGTTGTGAGAAAGTGCACCAGATCATAAAATTTTATTGCACTATACCAAAACGCATGGATTACGGTTAAAATTGTAGTTTCCATCCACATCCTTTTTATTTGCTTGCTTTACTGTTTCCTTTCAATCTGCGTAACATCAACATTCATTCAATAGTACTCATGTGTCTGGATGAGTACTCCCAAAAAAGTTATATAGAGTCAAGGGTCTCAACAAAATCCAAACAAAAGAGTTGCATTTTAATTCCAGGTATAAGCGCAGCCAATGATCAAATGACATTTTTGTTTCCATTCATAAATAAATGAGTGAATCATTGGCCCAACAGATTTAGTTAAAAACACAGATTCATCAAGAGGCTGTCTTTTAGGGATCAGTGACTCATTGAATCATTGACTCAAATGATTTGTTCATAAACAATGAACACTCATAAAGACAGCTACTAGTCTCAAGCCTGAATGAATGAGTCAATAACAAAGGCAGTGGCTGCATCCAAGATATGGTAGATGAAAAACAGCATGTGAAATGTCTGTGTACTCATAAATAGAGGAATCAAAAAGCACCCAGATGACCTGTTACTTAGATTAAAGGGATGGATCACCCAAAATTTAAAATTGCCTCATAATTTACTCACTCGTATGTGGTTTTAAACCTTTATGAGTTTCTTTCTTCTGTTGAAAGTTGGTTGCTGGGACCCATCAACTTCCTAAGTAGGACTTTTTTTTTACTTAAGTCAACAGGAAAGAGCAACCAGCATTTTTCAAAATACCTTTTGTGTTCAACACAAGAAAGAGACTTAAATAGGTTTAGATTAAGTGAAGAGTGACTAAATGATCACATAATTTTCATTTTTTGGGTAAACTATTTCTCTAAGATTCAAAACTGCACATAGTCTGGAATAGTTACTGTAAAATTCAACCAAAGCGCACACACATTTTGGTTAGACAGCAGTGCAGCTATGTTTTCAAAGGTCTAGCTTGACACTAAATTATGAGCAGTCCCCAATTTGACAAGATCTTCAAAGTAGCTTCCCAATGGTGTCGCCCACAGAGTAACTGGTTAAACAGAATCACAAAAAAGGCCTGAAATTCAATATATGCATTACATATGCACAGAATGATTTCTAGACTGTCCCAGAGTGCTTTGGGGGAAGTTAATCATTTATATGATATGTTTCCTGTAGGTCTGCGCAATGTGCAAACACTAGAGAGTAGAGTTATGGCAGACAAGGGCTCACATTCCACTCGTCTGCCATATAAAGTCACCAAAGAAACTCACAAATGTCACTTTCCACACACACGGCTCGTACCATTGCGTGACAAACGCAGGGGTAACACCAGATTCACCGAATGATTTATAATGCTTATGTGACAGCGGAACGGTGGCCATAGCATGAGATGGGAGCTCATTTCAAACTGCAAGTGCGGGTCTATTTACATGGTCAGCGCTTTACGTTAATTTCTCTCTCTCTCTCTCTTTCTCTCTCTGACTCTGTTCCACTCGTCTCTGTCAGCTCCCCTCAATGGGGTTGGTTAAATCGTCCATAACACATAAACGCTCGTTTATAAAAGCTGACAGACATGGCAGTCGTTTACAGAAATTAATTACCTTCCACTGGTGCTTCATGCGTCAGTCACGCTACACCAGGCTCAACTACCTCCATTAGAGACACCTCCACCTGCTGAGAGACATACAGAGAAAGGGAGACCCATAAAACACATCATTTCTTGCCAATAATTTCATTCATGATGGAATTCCAGACCGAAAGCCAAATTGTTTTGCCTTTTTTTTTTTTTTGCTGTTGTTGTTTTGCTGGAAAAGGCTGTGACTTTCATTAATCTGTGGTTGGTTAATGGAGCCAATCTGTTGAACGTTCATACGACGCTGTCATGACTCTCTAATTATGGACGCAGATCAGTTGAGCTTGGTTAGCTTTTAGCTTAATGAATGCAACATGGCAGAAAACGCTACATCCCGGCTCTATTAACGGAATAATATATTTTTTTTCCATTGGGGCTTTCTAAAAGATTCAAATAAACTGGTGTTTTTAGTGTCGTTTTTCCAGTTCTGCTCTGGCGAGGAGTGAAGTATTAATGCAAACTTGACAGCTGTAATCTCAGCTTGGTGTGATCTTCTGAGAAAAAACCCAAAACTCTCTATTATTTGTTTATCAGGACATACGCCAAATGGAAAAAAACAGGAACTAGTTTAATATCCAGCCAATTCAACATGAAATGGCACTTGGAACCCATTTTACTTTGGCAATATGATGTATTTCAGAGCTCAACAGGATGTTCAATGAGATAAAAATGTAGGACAGGAAATTGCAAAGACAAATAAGCTATATATATTTCTTTGGAATAACATTTACAATGAGACAAAACATTTGAGTTCAAATAAAAATGGACATTTTGACATCAGTTCAAGAAGGGTCTTCAGTACAAGTCTAAGTGTCCAATCTTGGCCACATTAAATGGACAAAAAACATTAAACCATTCCATCTTCTTTTGTGTTCCACTTATGCAATCACATGTGAAATATGTGGAACGCACATAAAAATGCTACAACACATTTTCATTTCTTGTTTTTCTTTACAGGAAGAAAAAGTCATGATCTGGATCAAGATTAAAGTGAATAAATGAAAAGTAAATTGGGTTAATTTTGATTTTCTTGTTTGTTTTCATTTCCCCCTCTCCGCCCAGGCCTCTTTTATCTCCATTCTACTACATCCTCTAAAACAATTTTCCTCAGACACACAGAAATATTCACACACACTCATTCCACCCTCCTCTTCAGGCTGGCTCACTGTAGTACCGCCAGTTACTCAAATGACACACTTAAAGGAACGTAGGATGAAATCAGTCATTTGAAGAGCAGAAGATTGTGCTTCTTGCCATGTCGTGTGTCTGGTGTGAATCTGTGGCCGCTCTTTGCCGGCAGAGGATCTAATAAGTGCGCCGCTGTGCTGTGGGTCGCCCAGTGTGAGATTAGAGGAACTCTATTAAACTTTATGGCTTCGAGTCGAAGCGCGGGGAACAAAGCTGTGTGAAATGAACCTCAACTACCCCGGGACTTAACAAGGCGCTCATGAGTGATAAAACACACTGGGACGTTTTCTTGGAGACGGGTGGGTTGGTTTCAAGCCCACCTACTACACCGATATTTCAAAACATATCATGTTTTCTCACCCATCTGAGTATGGCTTTGGGAGGAAGTTAAAACATTGCTGGTGTTATGTGTGCGTCATTTCAAAGGTTTGCACTAAAGAGTGGCTCTTAACCTTTTGTGATGTATTTGTGGGTCATCTTTAACTCAGGTTATGTTTGGGATTTCATACTATGAATCATCGCTGCAGTATATAATACGTATACTGTATATTGTATGCAAATTTCCTGTATGAACAGGGTACCTGAATAACCTGCTACATTTGTCAAAATGAGTAGTGTAAATCAGCGCATGCTGTATGGTGTACTGTAGCCCACAATGCATGTGCTTAGTTTGACCTTTTATTTCCAGTGTGATGGATGAACCAGAAATAACATCAACTTTCTCTCTTTTTCAATTCAATTCAAGTTTATTTATATAGCGCTTTTTACAATGTAGATTGTGTCAAAGCAGCTTAACATAGTTCTAGTAAAGTCCAGATTTCAGAGTTGAAGTTCAGTTTAGTTCAGTTCAGCTCAGTGTGGTTTAAGTTTCACTGCTGAAAGTTCAAACACTGAAGAGCAAATCCACCAAAGTGCAGCTCCACAACTCCCGATCCGAGGAGGCCAGTGGCAACAGTGGCGAGGAAAAAAAAATTCACCAATTGACGAAGTAAAGGGAAAAAAACCCTCGAGAGAAACCAGGCTCTGTTGGGCACAATCATTATTCTTCTGGCCAAACTTCCTGTGTGGAGCTGCAGTCTAGGTGCTGGAGGCTGAAGAAGCTGGACGTCCATCGTGGAAGCTGCAGGTGTGGGTAGGGCACCGGCGGGGGGTCAGGCTGGCCCACAGGATCAATGCGTGGACTTGTTTGTCACTGTGGCCTTTCAGGAACCAATCTCATGCACTCCATTCCTCCATGACCACCACAGCATCAGCTCGGGATACAGCCTGGTCCAGGATACCTTGGGATCATCTCTTCACAGGTCTTGGATCTCATCAATGGCGCTGCATAGTCTGTAGGGGCCTCAGGATGAGTATCCCCAGGTGGAAATAGAAAATAAAGAAAATAATTAGCATAGCTGCTGTTCATAGTGTATTTAAACGAGATGCAAAAATAGATTGTTATAGATGAAAATAGCAGTTATATAAACAAACATGTAAAGCATATGAGAGTTTCTAACACAATGCCTGGTGCATTAAGACAGTGTGTTCTACAGGTGGTTGTCAAGGCAGCTCATCTGTGTGGAGGACACTCATGCATCATACCGTTATGCGATGCATTGAGTGTATGCTTTACTAAAAAGATAGGTCTTTAATCTAGTTTTAAACTGAGAGAGTGTGTCTGAGCCTTGGACATTATCAAGAAGGCTATTCCAGAGTTTAGGAGCCATAAATAAGAAGGCTCGACCTCCTTTACTCGACTTTCAACAAATTCTAGGTACTATCAGAAGCCCTGAGTTTTAAGATTGTAAAGAGCAGGTTGGATTGTAGCGAGACAGAAGGTTGGTAAGATAAACAAGAGCTAGATTATTTAAAGCTTTATAGGTAAGAAGCAATATTTTGTAATCAATACAGAACTTAACAGGCAGCCAGTGTAAGGAGGATAAAATTGGGGTGATATGATCATATTTTTTAGACCTGGTAAGAACTCTGGCAGCTGCATTTGTACTTGCTGAAGTGTATTAATAGAGGATGCTGGGCAACCAGTGAATAGAGCATTACAGTAATCCAGCCTAGAAGTCATAAAAGCATGAACTAGCTTTTCTGCATCTGAGATGGATAGCATATTTCTTAACTTAGCGATATTTCTCAGATGAAAGAAGGCGGTTTTTGTGACATGGGAGATATGATTTTCAAAAGATAGATTGCTGTCTAATATTACGCCCAGATCTTTTACAGTAGAGCTAATGCTAACTTTGTATCCCTCTAATTGCAGGTCGAGTTGTGAGATCTGCTGTGTACAGGATTTAGGCCCAATAAGTAATAATTCAGTTTTGTCTGAATTTAAGAAAAGAAAATTGTTGGTCATCCAGTCTTTAACATCTTCAACACTTTCAGCTTAGACAGTTCAGATGTCTCATCAGGTTTTGTTGAAATATATAATTGGGTATCATCTGCATAGCAGTGAAAGCTGATCCCATGTCTTCTAATAATGTCTCCCAGGGGTAGCATGTATATCGTAAACAGCAAAGAACCTAAAACTGATACTTGAGGCACCCCATACTTTACTGGCCTGACTTGTGAAAGCTGTCCATTTATATTAACAAACTGGTAACAGTCAGTTAAGTATGACTGAAACCATTGTAGAGCCTGTCCCTGGATACCTGTAGAATTAAAAATAATAATAAAATAAATGCACTCAGCACTTTTTTGCTCACAACTGCGTACTAGTATACATTTTATTTATACCATGTCCATTCATTAGATTGCAGAATTTCAAATGTTATAAGTTTTACTGTATAAGTTAACTGGTTTTCTGTGTATTAGTAAATTGCTGTACTGGTTAAGCATTCAGGGTACCTTGAATAAGCAGATGAAGTGGAATGTGTGCGTGTCCCTTACAGAAGATACATCCATTCTTGCAAACAAGCAGCTGTTCTCATCCAACAAAACACTTTGGAGGGCCTTGGGAAACATCAAGATGAGAAAGAATGTAATGTCAAGTTAAAAGTGGATAAACATTTGTATTGTTTACAGTCTTTAAAAAAAAGACACATATATAAAAGTGAAGCCTTTGGCTCCCTTCAAAGACAACACAATCATGACACTCGTTATTTTTTACTTTCATATTCTTTTCAAATATCTTAATAATGGGAAATAACTAGAAAAGCAAGCATGTCAACACACGTCAGCATGATAATAACTTTCTAAAAAAATATTTAAATTTCCCTCACGTCCCATTCCATTTATGTTGGGAGGGTGGGGTTTATAATGCAGCGAGCCACCAGGGGGCAATCAAAATGTTTAAGTTCATTTTTTTTATGACATGTAGAAGACTTAGTATATTTTTAGAAACCTAAAAAAATAGACATTGTGCAAAATGTGCCACATTGAAGGTAAAGGGCAGATACACAGTTTCGTAGAGGCAATCAATTCAAGCTAGTTTTGAAAGCATGAAATTTCACCCTTCATTCAGAGCTCTCTCCAAATTTATGCCTCCATTAAAACAAATGAATGTGAAGCATCAGAGCAGAGACTATGTCATGTCTCATTCACCACTGAGGCATTACAGTTCATAAAAGCTGTCTTGTAACTTTGAAAACCTTAAAATTGTTCAGTTTTACTGTACAGACATTACCTTTCCATACAGGAACATAAAGTTAAACAAAATCCATCCAAAACATATCAAGCCATTTGTAATTACCATTCCAATAGAATTGCAAGCATCATTTTTCAGACCTTTCGAGTCCCTCGATAGGTGGAAAAGCAACACCAATCATTATTTTGCTTTTAGCGCTTTCTCGATCCAGACGATTTTCATTACAGCAGTTTTTAAGATAGCATTTTCTCTACTACTTTCTTTTCCTGTGCCAGGTTGTAGATTCATGAGGAATGAAAAGTAGCTTCTGTTCAACTTGCATTCTTACTGGTTCTCGTCATGAAAAACGCTGATGTTATGTGATTGTCTAGTCGAGAAGGGTGCTCGGAAGTACATGTTCATAGGCTAACAGGCATGTAGAATATCCTATCATTGTATCTGGACCAAATGCAATGACCAGACAAACGTTTCATAGCCCTGAGCTTTTCATAATTCTCGAATAAATTTCCCACCCTGCCCAACATTAAAGTCAGCAATGTTGTGATAGTGTTTTCATACCTATTATGACGTTTATTTGAGTGATTTATATGGCGGGACTTGTTTCTGTCCCCCGGGATTGACTGGATTATCATTGATGGAATTTTGAATTTTTATGATTTGCTGTTGCTGTGATCTCATGTGAGTGACAGGTTGTCCCGCTCTTATGCTGGTAAACATGTCATCAGAGAAAACAAGAGATGTTGCAAAAGGGAGGGGAAGCTATTTTGATTAAAGTGTATGCGGGAGAGGAATGTAAAGGACTCATAATATTTTGTCAATAATTTTCTAACAATTGTTGTCAATTGCTGTGCACTGAAAAAAATCTGTAAGTCTGCAAAATGTATGTGTTGAATTTAAACAGAAAATATGCAAAAAAGAAAGCACATCACTTAAATGGGTGCTCAGACAAACAGCAAAAAGTGCAAAAATATATAATCAGTATATATATATATTCAGTAACTGTTTGATGAAGAGCCGGTGTGCTCGAAACGTTACACACCTTGTATCAGCCTTTTTAATTTAATAACTTGGCATTTTTGGAGCTTTGGTGTTGCTGCCTTTTTTAATATATATTTTTGAATTAATAATGTTCAACCTAATTTGTTTGTTTAAATTTAGCCCAAATAAAATGTTTACAACCAAACTTAAAAAATATTGGCAAATCCAAGGAATGATCTTTGAATAATGTTTTTTCAGTGTGGTTAAAAATCAGCGTTATTCTATCAAATATTATTTTCTTCGTTTTTCTGAAGAAAACATTGCTGTTGTATTTTCTGAAAATCTATTTTTAAAAATGTGGCATATTTATTCGTTCATTCTCATTCGGCTTAGTCCCTTTATTCATCAGGGGTCACCACAGCGGAAACAGGTGAAACCGTTTCCACCAACTTATCCAGCATATGTTTAAAGCAGCGGATGCCCCTCCAGATGTGGCATATTATTTGTTATAAACATTATTTGATATGTTTGATAATATAATTTTTTCAAACTCTGAATAAATGTCATCAGTAGTACACAAATCCAAAAAAACTGAGAATTTTCAAGTGGTCTCTTTTTCACAATAGCTGTACATTTTGAACTCATGGAGACCTTAAAGGCTTTTATTTTTTAAAGTCAGCTTTATTTGTTCCACAAATTTGCATTAAAATGCACAATTTCCAAATGCTAACATCATATCACATGCATAAAAGTAGTAAGGTTGCATTACAGTAGTTAGTATACCACTTTATAAAAGGTTTATAGATGAAATATGGGAAATATTTTCAAGTAGTCATACAGTAGGTAATAAATAACAGATGGTATAAAGTATTTACTTCTTGTATTCCATTCCAAACCTCATACCTTCTGCAATCTGTCTTTTTCATTCCAAAACATAGAAGTGTTATTCTCACCTAATCAATCACATTATCACTCTAGAGAAGTGATTTGCGATTTGTCATGCCAGGTCAATCTGCCCTGTAATGAATTCTCAGGATCTTTAGTTGCTAACAGCATAAATTAGTACTGTGTGTCCAAAAGTACTACCCAGTGCTAGAGTACTTAGGAATGTACACTTACTGGTACTACGATCCACACCATGATCAGATTGCACATAAATTCCCAACTTCAGATGACTCCCATTCCGTTGTTTGCAAACAAAAGAGCCACAGATAAGAAATGAATATTAATATAGCTGTGATAAATCGTGTCGGTGATGTCTGATCGTAAATTGATTATGCATGCATGTTGGTTGTGCTCTATTTCTATCTGTTACTGTTCACTTTGTCTCTAACACATCCTCCCTCCCCCCTCTCCATGATTGATAGCATTGCAGCTTTTATCTCAGGTAAGCCTGTGCTGTTACTTATCTAGCCTGACTGTCACTGGACGAGAAAGGTGTTTGCTAGCACCACTCAGACAGCAGATTGGCTGGGCCCAGGCCAGTTGGGATAAACCCCCAGGTGGCGGGACTGTGGCCAATGTGGCTGTGTTGAAGTGTGGATGATACTTGCAAAACTGCATTTTCACATTGTTGAGAAAACGAGTGCTGCTAGCCTTTGCAAAACACGACACCACAATGCTAGAATGTTGTGGCTGGTTGCCAGGGAGTTGCTATGTTGTTGTAGCTCCAAGCTATCAATAATCTTCCTATCTAAACTATCACACTGCATAACCATTACATGTGTTGGCTTGAGACTGGTGTGATGGAATAGCACATTAGTGGTGGATTTAAGTATTTCCACCTACCGGATAAGAATACTGTATGTCTAGTTTAATATGTAGTGATACTCTCCATGTCCCAGACTTTGGTGTTCAATGCTGAACACTAAACCAAAACTTAACACTTTAAGCAAACAGTAGAGCTCTGTCTCTCCTTTTATGCATTAAACAGGCATTCGAATGACACTACATTCCCCCTTCCATTCAAGGGACACAATTATAGCATGTTTTTTTTAAGAATGAGAACAGCCGACTCTATTTTCCCAGCTGTGCAGCAGTCCAGATGAGAGCATTTTTTTCTTTTTTTGGCTTTTTTTTGAGAGTGGTACCCCTGAGTTGCAGGGAGCGTGTCCAGCTCCATTTGCAGAGTTCTTTGAAGAGCGTAGCAAGAACAATTACAGCGTCATGGCACCGGCCTCATTCTGTGAGCGTCTACTCACGCTAGCCTGCATGATTACTCAAGAAAAGAGCCAAAACATTAGTCAAATAGAAATACTTATTAACTTATACTCCTCCAAAAATACTCTGTGGAACATGTGACTACCCTTCAAAACAATGCATTTGATTATGTGGAGGAATATGATATTAAAATGCATCAAAAACAGATCTTGCAATTTTTTACATAATATATATTTTATCAAAACACACACACACACACACACACACACACACACACACACACACACACACACACACACACACACACACCTAAGCTACCCAATACCGAAACCCAACTACTACATTACTAACTATTAATCAGCGGCAGCCAATTAGTAGTTTATTGAGCTAAAGGTCTTAGTTAATGGTTTCTTAAAAGCGTGAATTTGCTAAATAAAGTGTCACTGTATAAGGATATATTCTGTCATATACTGTCGAGCAATGAAGAATCCACTTGATCCTTTGAGAAAGTTTGATGCACTATGAAAACATACAGAACTCCAAAACCTCCCTAGGCCACATCAACCACAGAAATTAAGCAACAAAAACAGCATGTTCTGTTTCCCTGACCTTTCAGTCTGATCTTAACAGTTTGTGCATCCCATTTCTGCATGGATTGTTTTGTGATCCTGTCACAAATTATAATAAAAACTTTTAAAATGTGTTACAAAAACATGGGCAGTTAAAAGCAGCATTGCACCCAACAACAAACCTGAATTTTCTGGTGTAAGCACAACAAAGGCTGTTGCTCATTTCACATGTGCAAAGGGTGTGATTACAAAGAGTTACAGAGATTACAAAGAGTCTTAAAGGCATAGCAACAACAAAAAATAGGGATCGAAGGATAATGATATTTTTTGGCAAATATTATAAGATTGTCAATGGGAAAAAATAAATAATACAATTTTATGAAATTACCCCTTTAATAGCTTCCCCCAATGTCACCTCTTGAAAAGCATTCTTCTTTAGCTGTTAACTGCTTTTGCTTCTAGTGGCCATGCTCTTGGTCTACTGTGGATTATTTCAACCCCTTCCACTGGCTTCTCTCTCTCCCTTCCTCCCTCTGTGCCTCAGCATTCCAATCATAGTGATGAGAGAGCTAGACTTGAACCCCTCTCTCTCTCTCTCTCTCTCTCTCTCTCTCTCTCTCTCTCTCTCTCTCCTCCTGCACTGCAGACTTCTATGAGAGCCTGTCCTAATGAAAATGTTTAGTTGTCTTTCCCAATCACTGTTTGTTTATCAGTTCTCACATTCCTTTTGTTTTACTGCAGTCTTTGAAGGGGGGAAAATGCTATAGCTCTCATAATTACCACCGTCAGTCTGCAGACACTTAAAGACTGCTTTTTCTTTTAGCACTAATTTGTCATGCCCTGAAAATGCCTCTTATGAACAGCTATCTATATGTGAGGAAAAAAAGTACTAGGAATCCTGGGAAAAGCCTACCATAACACTGTCAAAACGCTGAAAATGAAATGAAAGTGAAAATGATGAAAGTGAAAATTAAAGTTAAGATAGGGTGTTTAGGAATAATTAGATATAGATTTTGAGTCAAATTTTATGAATAAAAAAATATTGCACACGTTATGAAAGGAAAAAGAATCTTCCCAGTACAACACTTAATTTTCTGAAAATTATTTTTATTATTATTGGTGCTTTAGCTTCATGTAAGAATCAAAATCATGGTCCTTTGCACACTGTGCTTATGTACTAGTATGCATGTCAGTGTGTCAGTATGTCAGTGTATCATCCAATGCCAGCGTGTGTCAGACAAGAGCAAAGAAACATCTTACGGTCATTCATGTTTTATTTATTGCAGAAACTGAAGTTAAAAATACACTGAGAAAAAAATAAATAAAAGCAAACATGGTAAAAAGAAGATCAGATGAGGTAGACTCTATGATTGACCAGTAGGGGGCCTCGGCTCCTTGCTGTGTCTTCCTCAGTCTCCTCCCCCAAGAGTGTGGGAGTAAGAGTAAGTCATTCCCTTCTGCACTAGTGAAGCCATGTAGTGGGCGGCAGCTCTCCCATGAGGACAAACAGAGATAGGCTGCTTAAGACACTCCCCTGGCTGGGAGTGGTGCAGCCAGCCCTTAGCTCCGCCCACCATGCTGTGAAGGAGGAGGAACGCGGCGGTGCCCGAGCTGATCCCTTCAATCTTCCCCACAGTGTGGAGCAGCCGGCAGCGCGCACACACACACACACTCACTCACACACTCTCACACAACCACACACACTCACACTCACTCTCGCACACACACTCTCGCGTGCGCAACAAAGCAAGCAGACGAGGGAGGCGGGTAATAAAGAAAAGAACATCACAGAGGAACAACAGCATTGTTACACCTGGACTTTTTTCGGATACTGCAGTCCGCCTGGAGTTTGTGCCATTTCCTGTGTGCTTCGCAACCTCTCGGCTCACGTCTGGTCCTTCCTGTGGAGGGTTTGAGTCCCATCAGCTGTGCGTGCAGAGATCCAGATCCGACGACTGTCTACATTGCTGCTTTGTGCATCTGCCAGACGGGAACAAAGTGTGCGACTGGGATATCTGACAAGCTCCTCTGGGAACCGACGCTGCACCGACTGTCATAGAAAGACAGAGAGAGAGAGAGATAAAGAGAAAGAGAGAGAATAGAAAGAAGGAGCAAGATAGATAGAAAGAGAGAGAGTCAAAGTCAGGGCATGAGCAGAAGACTAGAAGCCGGTTTTCCGGAGAAGTGATCGCCACAGTGCCCCCTCCTCTTCCCTTACCTCCTTCCTTCCTTCTCTCCTCTCTCCTGTGTCGCTGCTCCTTCTTTCTTCGTGCACACCTCCGCTGCTATCCCATCCTCGTACCTCCGCTCTCCTTCCATCACCTCCTCCTCCCCTGCTCCCAAAGACGGCGAGAAGAGGAGAGGCACAGTGCACGCACGCTCGCCTGTGTCCATATCATCTCATTCTCTCTCTCCATCATTCCTTTGGCTCTGTCCCTCACACGGATCTAGCCTCTAGCTGCAGAACCACAAGCAGAGGCTTTTTGAGTTGTTGGATCCCGCTCGCGAGTCTCTGTATCCAGCCACAGCCAGAAGGATTCCAGCTACATGGGCAAACGCTTGGAACAGCAACCAATGTACCCCCAGTACACTTACTATTACCCTCACTACCTTCAGACTAAGGTAAGAAACGTTGTTAATTTGGTTTTGTGATGTTCTGATTCTCTGCCTATCACACTCAGCATCCACACCATTCTGACAGATTTTTGACACATTAACCACATGACCAATACTTGACATGGGCCGCTCTCTGTGTGCATGCAGTCTTGATAAACGGCACTCTTGCACCTCCAATCTCACGATGCTGGGATTCTGTCCTCTCAGCTGTGTAGCCTGTGGTAGTGGGGGGACTTGAATAATTGCATCCATCTCTCTAAGCCCCTACACCACCCGGACGTGAAGAATTGATTACCATGGGCTGATCGATAGGGCCGAGATGCTATCGAGGGCACTGGTGATCTCGGCTTACCTCTGTGATTCATGAATGTTTTTATGCGGCGCACCCCATAAGAGGCTGGCACTTGCATTACATGTTTGAGTGAATGAAAGTGTAGATGATGATTTTGATTTTGATCAGATTGGATAAAAAAATGGCTGTCAGAACAAAAGGCATAAAGATGCATGTTCCTAATCAATCTGGGGTGGGCAAATTAAGAAGTGCAAAGGATGTATGCGAAAGATGAAAATTTATGGAAAGTCTTTTGGAGGAGTTGCTTGCTCAACGTTGGCCAAATATGCAAGCGCTCCCAAAAGACACATGATAAACGGCAGTGGCCAAGTCGCTCTCCATCAGCAAGTGTTTACGACCTCTCTCTTTTCCTCCTTCTACCCCTGTGTTACATTCCTAGAATATCGTAAGCGATTGGTCAATCTCAACCTTCAAAATCTCAGAAGAGCTTATAGAAACAACTTGATTGATGCCCTTCATCACCAGTCTATCCATGACACTAGCAACAGGCACCGTTTACCCATCAATAAACACACGCGCACACACATACTCCTCACTCCTTCTAGCTGCCTTCAAGGTCATGTCAAATTGGATCTTACCCACTTCCGTTGTCTAATGAGTTTCTCAAGAGTGTCTCCAAGGAATGAGGGGGCTCGTCCAGAGCATCACGTCTTTGTCCTTCTCTCTCATCACAAACACAAACTTACAACAATAACTCGCCACACTAAATAGGGCCTGTCAAAGAGAATGCATGCATATTCAAAAGGTTCAGATTTGCACAATGTATGCTGGTGAACCTTTCCAAAGTGAAGCATTATGGCAAACACTGAAGCATCATGGGTAATGGTCAAATGGGCCAGTCTGGGAATAATTATTGATCTGCAGATTATTAAAGGAGATGGAGGAGGTTTTTTGGCACTGGAATGGAGTTTCAGATTTCAGATATTCGGTCTTGCCTGTGAAGGATGGGGACCTCATGTGAGCACGGGTCAGCGTGAGTGCGATTGCGTGTGTGTGCGTGATTGGGGATGTAAATGGCCTGTTATTAATCTTGATTCTAGCGTGCTCTGAGTGGAGGCATTCCTCCGGGGGAAATCAATCATGAGGGGGAAGAGGGGCAACTGACACACAATCACTGCCCTCGCTCTCTCTCTCTCTCCCTCTCTGCCCCAATAATGCTCGGCACTCAATGAGAGGCTAATGTTAAGCAGGGGAAATTATGATGCTACAGTAAGCCGTTAATGTCAAAAATCAGTAATTCGGTTAAATTATATAAAGACCCTGGTATCAATTACATGTAAATGACGTACTTGCACTGAAGTAGGTTCAAAAGAAAATTTAACTCGGCTCGGAAATGCATCCATTGTTTTATAATGTGGGTCACAGATATCACTGAACATGAAATTACAAGGAAACAATACCAGGCCTTGGAGCAAGATGTTGGTACACAAACTGAAACAATTGAAAATGAAGATTGTGTTTATATCAGTCTATTTCTAGCTAACTGTAAGGCCTGCATACCTTTAAATGTGAAAGTTTTACATTCTAGTCAAAAAATTAAGTCATATGCCTTTCTCTGAATTTAAACTCTTTATTTTAAATTTTAATTATACTTGCTTAAAGTCATATTTAAAGTGCAATTATTCATCCTCCCACCAATTCAAATTCATGGATGCCATACAACCCAAATCAACTGATTTGTAATATCCCAAGCCCTCTCCATAGTCCCATCATGTGGATTAAGTACTGATCTTACTCATTGAGTATGGATGGATGTATAAATGTAAGTATGTGGGCTGAAGTATCCTTGACAGCAGTCATACACCATTGGGATATAAAATAGAATTTAAGGGAGGTAATTCCCCCCTGGTATTGTGTCAACAGAGGCCAGTGGGGCCCTGTCTTCCATTCAATCAACGGCTAGAAGTCAGGGCTTTACGGTGTGTGTGCGCATTGATGTTTCGAAAGAAGGGAAAGAGGAAGAGAGCCTGACTGAGCGCTCAAATCCAGAGCCATGAGATTGCGTATGCGAGCAAATGTGTGTGTGTGTGTGTGTGTGTGTGTGTGTGTGTGTGTGTGTGTGTGGTGTTCGGTTACACTCTGTGGGGTCAGCTTTATGTACAGCAGAAATAACATCCAGTCGGCCGTTTAAACCTCTCCTCTCTGTGGGAGTGCATGCTAACTGCCCTGCAGTGAGGTGACATGTGGCTTGCCAGCAACGTTGCTGGTGCATTATGGGTACAGTGCATATATGTGGCTCATTATATTTCCGCTGCTCTCAATGTCATTTAGGATTATTACGTTGTGATTTTTACTCCGCTTGTGGATAATTACCAGACTGATGCTTAATTTTCCTCTAGCAGCACCTTTTTTTTTTGCCACATTGGTGAAAATGCTCTCATCTCCTGTCCTCCAAACAACCTTCATCTGAATAATTAAACTCGTTAATGGACAGGCAATTTTCAGGTATCAACGACAATTTGATTTTCAATATTCATTACCAACACTGTCATTAAACAGGTGAAAGGATAGATTAAAATCCACAAGTACACGCAGCCGATTCACACACAAATGACTCAAATTGAGGTATTTAGGCCTATGATATAGTTTGGTTGTTATTTTTTGAAATGGTTGTGCAGCCCATCAGATATTGTTGGAGGAAAAAGCCTGGCTCCTAATCACTTGTCCTGTCCAGCGTTCTCCCTCAGAGTACAATAACATTACTTGTAATCGTATTATGTGATGTTAAGCTATAATACTGTTTTTTTTTTTTTTTTAAATCTAATATTTGGTTGGTTTGTGCCCTAATGTATTTTTATCTCTTGCTGTGTGAGTTTTTTTTTCTTCAGAGTTTCTGTTGGAACGAGCCATAAAGATATACATTACGTAGAAACATGAGTGTACAAGAGTGCAGGCTTTGTATGCGATTGTGAATTATACATGTAAACACTATCATCAGGAAAACCTGCACTGTAAAACGCTTGCTGTAAGTGTCTGCCTGTAGCCGTCGAGTTGGGCATGTCAGATCTGCGAAGAGTGCTAAATTATGCTTGCCTCTGTTTAATTTTTCGGGTAGAATCTGAATTCAAATCCAAACCACAAACAGCGCCATTTGAGATCAAAAACTTTTCTACAGTTTTCTGTGTTGTATTAGTGCATATTATTGAACATGTTGTGAACATATTGTGAAAAACACAATACCTTTTGGTTTCTTTTTTTATTTAAAAAGCATTCCTGTTTAAAATAACAACCGTTAGAAGTTATAACCGAGCCACTCATTCACACAGAGATGCTACTCCATAATGTGATTTGATCTGTCTCAACTTGTAAATGTCTTTTCACTTGAGGTTTCTGTTTAATGCTGAACATCAGTGCGTCAGGAGAAAAAAACTACTTTAACATGCATGCTTTCAAACTAAATGGAGTCGTGAGTCATGAAGTCGTGAGACACTCTACTTTTATATACAGTTAGAAAGCACGAATGTTCTCTAAGCAGTCTAATATTTACAAGAGAGATGGTTTTAAATGCAACAAGCCTTCCTATTTTTACTTCGACAATGTTCATCTCTTTTTCTCCCTGTCATTTTCTCTTCTTCCCTCCCTTTCCCTCTCTCTCTCTTCTTCTCCCACTGTGTCCTGGGCATTCTCTCCAGCCATCTGTTCAGAGGGGTGGGGTTCACTCTGAAAAGAGGAACATACTTGGCAAACATACCCTCATAGGTGGATAAAATTTTATGCCCAAGATTGTCCTCGTTTCAGGGGTGAAACGGTCTGAATTAGTCACGAACATGAAAAGAACGGAATACAAAGCGCACAAAAGAGCTGTTTGGAGAAGTGCTTCAATATTTTCTGGCCCGTTCTGAAGGTGAAATGTGTTCTAGATTTTCACATCTTGCATCAGAGAGCAATAACTCTCATGCGCATCCAGTTTCACGAAACTAATATAGGAGAATCTGCAAAGAAACTCACTCTGCGCTAACAAACTGATACGACTGCATTGATGGTTCTGATCTGATCCAATGAGACTCATTAATATACAAAAAAGCACACACTTCATTTTCATTCTATATTAACGACCACACTATTAGGGAAAAAACCTGATTGCTCAAAGGTTGCTCTTATATAAAGTAACTCCAGACACTTAATGGAGACCTTGGTCATGTTTTATGCAGGGCTCTGAAGAATTTTCATTTTTCCATGACCTTTCTAGACATTTGTGATAACTGTATCTTTCAAATTTATTTTGATTCTGAAAAGCAGGATACTACCAAAGTTCCCAAGTTGCTTTCAATTTAATCTCACAGCTAAATTTAACAGCTGAGAAATTGAAGTGCCCCTATTAAGTTTTTTCCCCAATATTACCTTTCATACAGAAAGTAATAAAGCTGTTTGTGAATGTACAAGGTCTGCAAAGTTTTAAAGATCAAAGTACACAGCCAAAAGTTAAACAGACAAAAGAGTTGTCTTCTAAAAGAATAAGCTAATTCTGAACCCTCAAAATGAGTTGTCAGCAATTACAGTATTAATTCCAGAACTGACATAATTTAATTGATTTATATTTGCATAATATCAGCCTATGGTCTTTACTGGTTGCCTGCAAAGAACATCTACTTTTACCCACCCTCAAAAACTTTACTTTGTACTGTCAGTATAGAAAACATTTACAATGCACTTTCAATGAAACCTCCCTTATAATCACTAAAGCTCCAAATGTAACTTCTATTTGCATCTGAACTTTGTTCATACTTTAAAAAAAAAGCTAATCACAGTGTATCCACAATTAATCACATGTGCAAAAACAAAACACAGGTGTTTTCAGCTGTGGTTAATCAACTTGTTAAACTAGCATAAACTGTTTAAAAGTTATAATTCTTAGCATTGCAACAAACAAGAAGTACAAAGATATCTGATAAAATCTGCACATATGATTTTTTTTTTCTGTAGAATATGTACTTTGACTGTTAGAATCATGGGGGTCTTTTTTACCCTGTTATCTTGAATTTGTTTGCGTATTTCTTGTCCAGTCACAACATCTGATCAATCAGAGCAGAACACAGCACAGCAGGCTTGCAGAATAGAGGATGTAAAAGAGAAAAAATCTAACAAATCATTTGAGACTTTCTGAGAATATCAAATGCAAATTATGAGACAAAGAAATTATGAGACCAAAAAAAGTGTTTTAGTCGTTGGTTGTATGAAAACTTATTATATGTTTACATTCAGTACATAGATTGGTTTACCTTTTCAGGACATCTCCAAAGCAAAATTAGAAACCTTGTAATAGCAATATAGTCGCACTTTAAATTACGTTTTCCTACAAACAACGGATTAAATAGATTTACCTGAAATTACATGAATTCATTTTTACTAAGTCCCAGGTGAATAAAATTTGATACAATGCTTCTGTAAAAAATAATAGTGTTTTAGCATGCAATGTGATTAATGGGTAGAAAGAAAAAGAAACTCATCACAGAAGTGCACCGCTATTTCTCATTGAATGACAAAACACACACTTCATGCCTTCATGTGGTCTCCCACAACCTTCACCGTAACCTCAAAACTCCAAAATGACAGATACTCTAACTCCTCAACCAATCTGCCCATTAATCAGAAGTTTTAAGCTTTCACTTGATTTCAACATTCACACTCATGATTCAGTCTCATGTAAAATATGCTGGAAGATCTAAAATCCGCAGTCTACTTTCAGTTAAATCTATTCATGTAGTTCAGCATTAAAATAACTGCCAATTTTCAAACCAGAAGGATAATGCACTCAAAAATGAATCTTCTGTCCTCATTTGCCCTTTATACTGTTTATGTTCATACATACAATGAAATAGGGTGTAAACATTTTTACATTTACTGTACAGACTTTGGTTGAACATAAAACAATTAAATTGTCCCCCCAAAAAACTCAAAAATTGTGTTGTTTCAGCTCATTTTAAATAAGTAGCTATAACAAACAGCCAACTTCATTTTTCAGAGTGGGACGTATACGCTGTCACCTTCATGAAGTAACAGCAATCACTCCCCGTATTCATCCATGACCACCAGCATGCATGTGCGGTCCGCTCTGTAATGGGGCGATCTGAGCTAGCTAGTTGGTTTCTGTGGGTTTGAGAGAGCCCGAGGAGAAAGGCACCGGTCCTGAGGTAATGGCCCTGCTGCATTTTTAATAGAGGACCACTTTGTAACAACCCGAGCCTGATGGATTCTCTCCTTTTAAGGGCCCTGCCATTTCTTTTTTACACACAGCTTGCTTTTAGGCCACTGGTGTAAGTGCTCGACAAAGCCTGTGTTCAGGGATAAATATCCAAGGCGAACCCGCGAAGGGCTGTGGCAACACACGGACTCATTGACGTTTTACCGTCGTTCCTCATTGATGCTGTCACTGCTGGGCTTTGCATCGTTGCATCTCGGAGACAAACAAGGAACAAGATTTGAGTTAGAGGCTGAGCATTTAGCAGTAAATATAGATCTAGTGTGGATTCTGGAAAGGGATGGCGTTTTGTAAGGGGGCAGGGATGTGTTTAATTTGGGATTTCGGAACAGATCAATGGTAGCTGATGTATGATGCCATCGTCAGCGATCGCGCATGCACGTGTGAGTATAAAACTGGTGGTTTAATGAGCTCAGAGTTGTAATTAGCGGTTGGGAAAGCTGCTTTTGCTATGAATTCACACAGAGAGTAACAGTCTGTTGCAGCTTGGCTTCAGTCGCAAACGATAACCACTCGATTTGGAGAAAAAAAGAGGAGGGATGTTGGTGGCAGGCGCTCCTCCTTCACAGTGTAGTGCCTTTCAGCCGTTCCTGTCATCTTCCCTTTCCGCCCCTCCCGTGCGTTTCATCTATAGACTCATTGGAAAACATTTCCCCCTGAAAGCAACCAAGGACAGAATATTTGACGGAAGGTATCATAAATCCTTGAGAACGTGCTACTCGTTGCACAGACTCAAGCCCCATACCCTCATCTCCCACTGCAACCTTTCTTGTGTCAGGAAAAGTACATGCAAGGATTGAGCACACTAGGGCTGGGCAATTAATCAAAATAAAACCGAAACAGAAATTTATAACCTACAACCAGCGTAATTTTTTTCAGACGAAAATGTTCTATCATAAAAAACTAAACTTAAAGAGAAAACATTTCATTGACACACAACAGTGTATGGGTGATTTCCAGTACTGGGTTGTGGCTGGAAGGGCATCCACCGCATAAAAAACATATGCTGGAACAGTTGGTGGTTCATTCCACTGTGGCAACCCCTGATAACTCTTGATAGGGACTAAGCTGAAGGAAAATGAATGAATGAACGATTGAGGTTTCGATTTTTGGTCATATCGTCCAGCCCTAGTGCGCACCCACACCTTTTGAGTGTCAAAACAGCCTCTTATAATAAGATACAGCTACAGTGATTGTAACCCACCATAACTGTATCCAATTCTCCACAGTCTGGCTGAAAATCAGGCCCCACAAAGGTACATTAAAGACCGCTCTGGGAAAGGCCATTTGTTTTGGCCCCGATTTCAAACTGCTGAAGACCGTAAAGATGAAATCTGAAAGGACTCGTTCCTCCCTTCACTTCCCCAGTTGGATAAAGATGCTTTGGGGTCTCGAAAGTGCCCAGGGATTGGGTGATGATTCAATAAAGATTTCCCCACGCCTGCGGAGGCTGCTCAGGGGTTGGCATGGCGGCTAGCACGCTGCCTGGGATTAGCTTATGTAAACAGTGCTTTTGTTGGGTTTCGGTTGAATTAATTTGCTCGCCCCATGTGCTTTTATCAGGATAATTTGTGCAGCAGACACTCAAAGACTTGTCCAAACATATCCCCAGGCTCAAGGCTAAATACAGAGCTAGTAATGACACTCAAACATGCGGCATGCCCTTTTCCCAGATTTCCCATCATGCTAAATGTGGCTTCTGAGGTCATATGTTTTCTGTTGAATGTCAAGGTGAATCACAGCCTTAATGTACACCAGGACTGTCCAAAATTTAAGAATCAGAGGCCTTTCAAATTATGAAGGCTATTGAAATGGCCATACCTTACAGGAAGCTGAATTGGAATTGCAGAACGTGTCATTTCTTCAATTTCAATTAAAAGAAGAGGAAAAAATTGATTCTAAGAAATAAATTGCATAAATATAAAAAAGCACACATGCAAAGGTTTTTTCTACTTTTTGTCTTGTATTATTTCCATAAAACTATAAATTATTCATTCATTCATTTTCTTTTCGGCTTAGTCCCTTTATTAATTTGGGGTCGCCACAGCGGAATGAACCGCCAACTTATCCAGCATATGTTTTACGCAGCGGATGCCCTTCCAGCTGCATCCCATCACTGGAAAACATCCATACACTTATTCCCACTCATACTCATTCATTCATTTTCATTTCGCTTAGTCCCTTTATTAATCTGGGGTCGCCACAGTGGAATGAACCGCCAACTTATCCAGCATATGTTTTACGCAGCGGATGCCCTTCCAGCTGCAACCCATCTCTAGGAAACATCCATACACACCCATTCACACTCATACACTACGGACAATTTAGTCTACCCAATTCACCTCTCTTTGGACTTGTGGGGAAACCGGAGCACCCGGAGGAAATCCACGCCAACACAGGGAGAACATGCAAACTCCACACAGAAACGCCAACTGACCCAGCCGAGGCTCGAACCAGCGACCTTTTTGCTGTGAGGCGAACGTGCTACCCACTGCGCCACTGTGAGGCCCTCCCACTCATACTCTAGAGACAATTTAGCTAACCCAATTCACCTGTACCGCATGTCTTTGGATTTGTGGGGGAAACTGGAGCACCCGGAGGAAACCCACGCCAACATGGGGAGAACATGCAAACTTCAGACAGAAATGCCAACTGACCCATCCGAGGCTTGAACCAGTGACCTTCTTGCTGTGAGGCAATCGTGCTACCCACTGCGGTACGGTGAGGCAACTATAAATTAGTGAAATGTATATATAAAAAAAAAAATTAAAATGAAGACATGCAAAAATCTGTTGGTTCAGACAATAATAAGTTATAAGTTGGTCTCAGGTAAATTTGAATTTTGTTTTCTTTTAATTAACATTTGTTTTTATTCAACTTTCTTCACTTTAAATTATACTTATAGTATTTGAACTGTATTCTCAGTTTAGTTCTATAGGAACATCATAAATCCAAATGTTCACCTGAAGTGAACTCTATTGTGAAAACGGTGCTGATTATCCTCCGCTCTCTTTTATCCATTTGTTTGTACATGACTAACATATCCTCAGCTGGTCTGTGGTGGGTTCAGTGAACAGCTGTGCTTGTTAGCCATTGTGAGCTTGAAGGCAGGAGCCTCTGCTTTTGATGGTTCAGTTCACTTGAGTGCATTGCTGCTAGAGGTGCTAGGTGCTAAAGAAACCAAGCCTGGACTTATTAGCCGAGCTATCTGTCACACAACAGCACCCTTGATTACAAGAGCTAAAGCAAAAAATATTAGTTTTCAGTTTAGTCAAGTCTGTGTCATGCAAGTGTTAATTTTGTATCAGATGTTGTAAAATTCTGTGAAAGAAATAAGAGTAGACACAAACGAGAGTGAAGAGACTATAGAGCTACACTACAGCTCCAATGTTTGCAGTTTGTAGGACTTTTTTAAAGTTGTTGGGAAAAAACTAATACTTTTTCAACATTCTAAATGTTTTTACTGTCGGTTTTGATCAATTTATTTCATAGTTGCTGAATAAAAGTAATGATTTATTTCAAGAATAATAAAAATCCTTCCAACCACAATATTTTGAAGCGTAGAGTATAAAACATCAAAAATATATTTTTGAGATATCGTCTGAAAGACCTAAGGAGAAATGGGTTATGATTAAGAAACATCTAAGCCGGAAGTCTCCATTTACTATCCACCTAGGAAAACAATGGAAATGTTATAGAAATCTCATTTGCGATTGTTACTTCCTGCAGCGCCCTCCCTTCTCTTCAAGTCATTTCCTCTCTCCTCTTTCACCGTCCAAATTAGCGAAGTAGTAAAAAGTCACATAAAGAAGCCCAGAAAAGGAACAAGACAACTGCATAAAAAAGCAAATAAGACAGGAAGTAGAGGACGCGCTCAGAATTCGCCCTAGAGATGCTACAAACAGTGTGACCTCATCCTTTCAGCCCCAGCAAGCTAATCGCGTACACGCACACAATAGTCGTGTCGCTGATTCGATGTGTCTTTTTAAAAGTTTAGGCAGCACTGGAGCACTTCGCTGCATTCATGTGCTACATATTTTATTAGCCTCTCCAGTTTTATGAATGATTAAGCTCCTTTGTGTGCAGCGCTCAGCTGCAGCCAGGTCTCAACCTCAACTAGAGCGTGCATATGAAGCGCTTTTTCTGCGCATGTGTATCGCTTCATAATGCTCTATCGAAAACAATGGGCCCCTAAGGGCCTACACTGCCCAGTGTCCCAGGGTTTTACCCTCCTCGTCCTTTTGTGCGAGCGTGCTTTTGTTTGAAATGCTAGCCCAGACATTTCCCTCTGCACCAAGATTGTATTTCCCAATGCCGGTCGCCGGGATGAGATGCATTTAGCTGGCTAAAGTGGTGCTAGGCACAAAAAATAAGTCTTTTGTAGAAGCACAAACGCTTTCATCTCGCACTGCGGTAGCCAGAAAGCAGAAGGGCGTTTTGGGGGAGGATGTTAAACTTTAAAATGTCTTTTAAACTTTCCGCATCTATATTCCGCTACAGTCTGTCTGACTTCCATCAGCTTCCTTTTCTGTCTTGCACTTCAAAAAAATAAGGTTAGACACACGCTAGTCGCAGGCTCTGATTGGGGTGTTATTATTTCGGCAAGAAACGGTAGGCGGTTTGACAAATAGGTGTGAGAGGAGAGAGGACACGGGGCATGTCAGGGACGGCGTGCTAATGGCTGTGTGGACACATTCCATAAGAGGACGCGTGTATCGGTGCACTGCACACCAACTTCACACTAATCATCTCACTCACTGCTTAATGGCCAACATTTGTTTAAAGAAGCCAGGAATGCCCGCACGAGCCAATTAGAGAGCGTATTGGCATTCATGAAGGGATGTCTTTCTCCTTTGTGTGGGTGTTTGAGTGTCTCTAGGAATGACCGTGTGTTTGTGGGGTTGGGATTGAACTTGCGGACGCCGGCAGGCAGGTCAGAATGAGAGGTCGGAGAGAGTCTTGGGTCACAGTCACTCTAACTGTCCGATGCTAATTAGACTGCAAACACACACACTCCAATGCAGCACATTCTAGCCTTACTAATGAGCCTATCACTGTCTAAGAGCAGCATCTCATATCTCACACACACACTCAGATCCTAATGGGCCTGCTCACTTACTGGCCTCTCCTCCCTGATGCACGGCACTCTCACAGTATCGAGCACTGCAGATGGTCTGCTAGAGGAATTCACAGAAGACCAGTGACTGCAGCTCAAACAGAAAACAAGAACAAGCATGTTGAAGATGAAGATATAAGATATCACATTTAAAGGGACAGTTCCCTGATGGAACAGAAAACATGAATTTCTAAATATATTGCCAGAACAATGTGAATCAGGACTCAAAGAAAGACAGATACGTACAATAAATAGGGTTCATACCATGCATTATGTGCAAGGAACATACCAAAATATAGCTTAAAGTTAAATTTAATCAGTCAGAGCACTTTACTTTGGGTACTGTTTGCCTTTTTTACATTAACGGTGCCAAATCAATACTTTTAAAATGGTGCAGGTGACTACATGGTGCCTGATCCAAAGTGTCTGCACTTTTTCATAAAAGTTATGATCAATACAAATGTCTTTGTATTCGTTTAAAGTACAGTAGCGGATATCCATTATTCCCTTCACACATCCACTAGTCAGCTCATCTTGCCTATATAGTTATTGCTGTCTGCAGTTGTGCTGTTGTTGTTCCGTCTGTCCATTTCTTTTCACTGACCGTGAAACAAACCTTGTTCACCACTGACATATTGTGCACAAACTAAGCAGGATGAAAACAATTCAAAGTACAAGTGTGATCTGCTTTTACATTGCATATACGATTAGAAATATTGGACAGCATTCATACAGAATGCAGGTTAAACAAATATAAATTGCATTTATTTTACATAGGGGTTACTGGTTTAAAACTTAGCTGATTGATTAGGCATTAAAAAACATTTGCCTTGTTTTATTTATTAGTTAGAATGTGTATAAGTCTAATTGCAAAAATTAAATGTGACCCTGGACCACAAAACCAGTCTTACTGTATGTTGCACGAGTATATTTTTGGCAATAGCCAAAAAACATGATGATGATCTATTTATTTTATTAAAATATTAATTCAATGTCATGTTCCACGGAGATATTTTGTACATTTCCTACTGTAAAATGATCAGATCTCTTTTTTATTGTACATTAATTATTTTTGATGAGTAATGTGCATTGCTAAGCACTTAATTTAAATAATTCTAAAGGCAATTTTCTCAGTATTTACATTTTTTGAACCCCTCGGATTCCAGATTTTCATATAGCTGTATCATGTCATTAATAAATCTTAATTTAAAAAAACAAAATGACACATTGTGGTCCAAGGTCACAAATAATCAATCAAAGCCTACTAATTAATTAACAGAATAATCAATTAATAGATCAAATCATTACTTTAATACACTATGTATTCAAATTCTGATTCTAATGTAATTTATGTCCAAACCCACAGTATTTTCATGGTACTTTTACAAAAGGGCCAATGCATCAAACAAAAGCAAATACAAAGGTAGACAGACATAAAGATACATACGTAGATCAAGGATGGCATAAACTGAGAGTGATATATAAAATCAGCTCTCCTCTTTCCTTCAAAAGAAAGGCCACAAGCTGTCTATCTCCCACTGCCAGCCCAGTTAAACTCCTCACGCCTGAGCTGAGCTGGGTTTGCATAATTCAGCAGGGTGGGCAAATCCAGATCTGCAGATTATCATGGCTAACAGCACAAAGGCACACAAGAGCTAAAGTAGAGATGAAAAGATAAGCACACACTCACACGCAGCATCGCCATGGCTGTATCTTCTGTATCGATTATGTCCTTTTATGGCCATCAAAAGTGATGTTCACATACTGTGCACACAAATAACCGCAATTACCGTAGGTCCATTTTGAGCCCCACTTCAGACCTCAGTTGGTTTTCAAACTTTTCTAACCACACCGAGTTTGGCTTCATTCTCTGTCACACCTGCCTGATATTTCGTCATCTCGTCGCACACACACTCCTAATCCTTTTTTCCGCTGCCTTTTAGCTTTTCAAGCAATTCAATTTTATCTCAGCTTCGCCGAAGGATCGTCACACTAGTTTTTTTCCCAGAGAATTTTATTAAAGGTCCTAATGGCGGACGCGGTGCTGCTGTTGATTATAGGAAAGAACCTGCGTTACCGGAGGCAAATCTAGTCTCCAGAGCAGGTTTTAGTGTAATAGGACAGAGAAGCTTCAAAGCCGAGAGTTCTCACAGGCGGCAGCTCTGGTCTTTGCACAAAAGGAAAAGCTTCCTCTGGTCTCCACAGATGTTATCTGGTCAAATTGGCTCTGGTCTTTGTCAAGAGTGTGTTCCTTTTTGAATATACGGGTAAGTGTCTGCTGTAAATACCTCACTGTTTTGCATTGTGGCGCTGGTTTGTGTTCAACATTGACTTAGGAATTAATCCAATATGTGGAGAAGGTCAGATCATGGACAGCACGCTGTACAGAAACAGATTGGGGGGTTTTCTGCTGCTTTTTGTATCAGTCAAAATTTGAATGATAATTATTACTACTAAAATGTTCCAGGTTTAAAGGAACAAATCACCAAAAATGAAAACCTATGAGGATGAGGAAATAACAAAAAAATAATAATTTTGTTCCAAACATGTACGCTGTCATAAAGGGAGAATGTCTGAAAAATATTCATGCTGTGAACAATAGTGACCATATCTGTTAAACCCCCAATCTCTATCTATCTCTTTTTTTCCCATCACAAAACCATAAAACTAGTCCATATGAGCCTCCTGAAGCCATATCAAAGCTTTATGTGATGAAGACTTAAATTTATGCTCATAGAGTCCCACAGCTGTGATGTCAAAACCTGGAAGACTTTGCCACTTTTCCTATGGATTTACAAGTCAATGAGTAAAAACTGGTCTATGGTAAACACAACTTGACATTTTTTTGTTGTTTTTCTCTATGCATGAATTACATCTATGCTATTAAGGCGAAGTTTGAAGCAGTTATGTTAGGTCACTATATGTGTATAAGTAATGTCAAGTTACATTTTATTTAAAATACCTTATTCTACTAATAAATTAAAAAAACAAACAACATTTAAAATAACAAAATAATAATATGTTCCAGTGAATTTTTACTTCTGTTTGCTGAAGACTTGAAATAAAGGCCTAAGTTGAATGGAATTGCATGTTGCCATTTTGAAGCTCTAAAGGCAAGTACAAAAAAAAGTATTATTTTTTATTAACACAAAATAAAAAAATTAATACAAGATAAGTATATTTTTTTCTTTTTCAGTAAGAACACTATGCAAATTCTTAATTATCAATATAAATAACACACATTTAAAGACTGCACAAGCAGCGGGTGTCCCTTGATAGATCTCACACTTGATCTTTGATCTTGATTGCTCGTTTTAAGCTCCTGTTCAGTTAAAACAAATAAAAATATGTCAGTACATTAAGACAAAATACTGTACACTAAAGACGCATTCTCTGAAGATAAATTCTTGGAAAAGAAGTCTGAATATCTTATATGTAGCATTGCCTCTTTCATTTCATTTCAAGGCCTTTCAGTTATTCCATTTTAAAGAATATGATTGTTGGTCACATTTTACAATAAGGTTTCATTAGTTAATGTGTTTACTAACATGAGCTAATTATGAACAATACTTGTACAGCTTTTCTTAATCATAGTTCAACATTCACTAATGCATTATAAACATCCAAATTCATGCTTGTTACATTAGTAAATGAGCAATATTATGCAAATGTAAACATTCCCATTAATTTAGTTTTTTTTTTTTTACCAAAATAGTGAAACCCTTTCTACGTTGTTTGCTTAGGCTTGTATTTTACAGTACTATAAAAATACTTAAAAATGTCTCTGTCAGTGTTTTCAAACAATTATATTTGATTTACCAAAGTCCCAAAAGTACCAATTTCACATCTGTCACATCCATAACGGAGAGATGTCAAATCAATAACAAAGCTTCTTCCTCATAAATGCAAAAAATGTAACATAAAACAAAATCAATCATTGTTGTTCTATCGAGAGCCAACTCTTATCCTTTTGATTATCATTATTTCTTATGGGTTGTGCAGTTTAATTCACAGAACTTCTACAAAGTATGTTGTATATTGTAAACTCGCAGACTTTTTTGGTCACGTCCATAATGTATGTTTATTTTCCTAATTTAAAATATTAAAAATGTTTACAGATTGATATTTTTTGATCCCATAACTCTGTGGTTAGCTGTTTTGGAAAATATAAACAGATATTTTAATATAATGTTAACATATACTTTCTCAGTGAATTTATGTTTAACGTTTTTAGTGCAAATGTCACATCCATAACGCTGGAATTGCTCAAATGCATTAGCATTAACTAATACAACCTTATTGTAAAGAGTTACCTGATTTTTTTAGTAAAATGAATGTCACTATGATTGAACTATTGTTATAAAGATGAAATGCAGGTTTGAAACAACATGAGAGTAAATAAATAAATGACAGCATTTTCATGTTGGGGTACATAATTTGACTAATGGGTTTGTCAAATGAAATCCAGCTGCAGTGGTTATCGAAGTGAATCCAACGGGTCATGGCTTCTGGTTCAGGGCACAATAGTACACTGAAAGAAAAAAAGATTTATTGGATTCATTACATTTTTTTAAGGTAAGTGGTTGCAAACAATTTAAACAGGCTGAATTTAAACAAACAAATTAAATTTAGTAATGTTCATTTCTAAATTTAGCCCATATAAATAGTTTGCAACCACTTACCTTGAAAAAAAAATGTAGTAAATCCAATGAATCATTTTTTTTTCCAGTGAATGAAAGCTGTCTGATATAAAAAGGTGTACACTTTCCAGTGCTCTGGAGTGAATTCCTTGCAGACTGCAGACACAGCTAGAGTCGTTCCAGGTAGGTTTCAATTTCAAATGCATTCTCTCTCCCTCCCTCCCTCTTTCTCTCTCTCTCTCTCTCTCTCTCTCTCTCTCTCTCTCTTTCTCTCTCTCTCAAGTGGATCATTGCTCTCTCGCCTTCACGTTGAGCCTGCGTTACTGGAAACCAGCTGCAAAGAGACTCCCAGAGGTGTGTGTATGTGTGAGTGTGTGTGCGCCAGGATCACCCCTTACCACCAATTAAACCGCACAGTCTTTTCAAAGAATCAATTATTAATAACAAGAGGTACTTCACAGGGGCCTGCCTCTCATGTACTCTCCCTCATGTCCTTTTTTGGGTCCTTTCTTTGACTCCGTCGCCGTTCTGAATCGTTTATGCATCCCTCCCTCTCTCCACCCCGCCGCACGCAGGCTTTTCTCAGGTAACACTGCTGCATTCCAGAAGAGGACAGGGATACGACCGCATTGTGCCATAGACACACAGAGCTAGGAAAATCCCCACCCTTGCTTTAATAATGTTGCAAGGGAACAGCATACCATCTACTTCAGAAACCTGATCAGCGCAAGCATGCATGTGTGTATGTGTGTACTGGTGCAGCATATGGCTCTTATGGTACTAAACAGCACTATCATGCTCGACTACTAATGGGTCTAGCGGAAAGAGGCCTGGCTCAAGCGGATGTCCGCCGCCTGTACCATAATTGGCACTTAGACAGTAGGAGAGACAGCGAGGGCTGGGTTAGAATGTGCTGGCAATCGGCCCGCATATATACCGCACAATTGTTATTATGCACGAGTAATTGGATTCTTCTTTTTTTGGGGGGGGGGGGGGGGGGGGGCATTCACTCCTACACGTTTCCATCAAGCGTTTAAAGCAGACAGGGCCACGCTGACATTACACCGAGACTCAACACTGATTATTTGTGTGAATGATCACATTGTGTCCAGCAAACACAAATATCTCGAGAGATAATTACGTCGAGTGGGTGGACAAACAACATGGAATTGAAAACAGACCGAACACTGTCTGTCCCGTGTCAGGTTGTGTTCATAGGTTGAAAAAACACAATTGGTAGAGGAAGAGTTCACAAAAAAAAAAGAAAATGCTGTCATTATTTACTCACCTTCTTGTCAGGCCATGTATGTTTTGTTTTGGGAATAGAAAAAGAACTTTCTTGGCCACTGGTTATAATATAACACAAATAAACAATGAGATATTTGGAATCTTCACAGAAACAAGACACATAAAAGCTATAAAGGTATCCATGACATGACCTGTTCCCGATATCACACAAATATGATAATTTTGTGACAAACAGACTGAAATTTAAGCCTTTTTGCTGTTGTTGTGAAGGCAGTTAACCTTTGTAAGAGACTTGAGATGTGAGCTATTTTTCCCATAAAGATGGCTAGAGAAGCTTGAGCAGTTTTGTCAGAGAATGGCAAATTACATTTCTGTCTGTTCCTCACACAAGGTTATCATAAGAATAATTGAAATGGAATATTTGAAAAGGACCGCTCTGAATCACCTTTTTTTTCCATCTGTTGAATGCCACTACTGAAAACTGTTGCTATAATCATCTGGTCTTTTGTCTCAAGGTAAGGCTTATTCAGGTAATATAGGATTATAATGTTAAAATTCTGCTGAAACTGTCCTTACTGTATGTCTGTGGTCTCACTCGTTTTAAGCCAGCCTGGTGAAAGGGGTGGTTCTTTGCATTAGCTTGTGCATGCTTTTTGATGCACCAAAAATAATTTCTGCAATTTTGCCAAATTGCTTATGATACTATTTTACTACTAACATGTTTTCTTTTACAAATAGGTATTTAAACTACATTTATATAACAGTTTTATAATTAAAGTTATGAGATTAATTTAAGTTTAAATGTAACATTTTGGGCCTCACAGTGGCGCAGTGGGTAGCACGTTCGCCTCACAGCAAGAAGGTCACTGGTCGCTGGTTCGAGCCTCGCCAGTTGGCGTTTCTGTGTGGAGTTTGCATGTTCTCCCTGTGTTGGCGTGGGTTTCCTCCGGGTGCTCCGGTTTCCCCCACAAGTCCAAAGACATGCGGTACAGGTGAATTGGGTAAGCTAAATTGTCCGTAGTGTATGTGTGTGATCGAGAGTGTATGGATGTTTCCCAGAGATGGGTTGCAGCTGGAAGGGCATCCGCTGTGTAAAACATATGCTGGATAAATTGGCGGTTCATTCCGCTGTGGCGACCCCAGATTAATAAAGGGACTAAGCCGAAATGAAAATGAATGAATGAATGTAACATTTTGAATTAAAAAATATATATATGAACTGTTGAGAAAAATACTTTGTGAATCTTAAAACTTTAAAATTAAAAACCATGTTGTTTATTTTTTATATTATTTCAATAATAAAACATAGTAATAATAATAATAATAATAAGAACGTGTTTCATGATTATTCCAGCCTCTTTTGCAAAACAGTCATTTGGAAAATTCATGGATAACAAAGAGCCTAATTAATATTAAAATAAACTTTAATATTGGCTGCTATTTGGGCTGGAGACTTTTGTATTGAGCATATTGTGTTTCAAGAATAAGATTCAAGGAAAATAATATACTAAAAGTTACTTGTAAAAAACAATTCACTATTTAACAATATTAGTCAATAATGAAAGACGACTTTCCCTATTATTCATGTCTCAGGTAGATTGCATGTTTTCTTGCTCAGCTGGATGTTGCACTCATTTGCATTCACCAAAACTGATTTGATGAAGTCAAAACCATGGACTGTGATGTTGCCAACCCCACATGGCCACAGGCCTGTAAAAGACTGACTGTCCACTCTGTGCACTATACAATTGTTTAGATCTGTTTTTTTTTTCTTTCCTCCCATCTACATTGGTCTGTTGTTTGATACAGATGTTGTTTCGCAATACTAAATCTGGCATCACTATGCTGCCATCTCAGCTGGTCTCAAAATTTAATAAGTTGTGTAGACCAGACTGACTAGAAGTACAGTATTGTAGCAAAGACATTCGGCATGTTTTCCACAAACAAACAATTCTAACATGCATGTATGTTTTATATGGCATGAGATTTTGAAATATTTGGACACTTGAAACCCATTCAAGGACAATACATGCGAAGAGATGAAGAGTTCATGCCCACCATTGAGGAATTCGAGGACAACACATACACATACTATACAAATACACTTCATTAAACATGTACACATAAACATAACCTATATGCTATACAATTGCAGGTTAACTATGGCTGTATATAATAATCAGTATTGGGCACATTCTTTTAAAAGAGTAATTAGTTATAGTTTCTAGTTACTTCTCACAAATAAACGAGGGAAAAGTAGTGCTAATATATATATATACACCTTTTAACTGGTTGGATTTGCCATTGTTTGCCATCTGACTCCTGGTCGTTGGTGTGTACCACTGACTGTGCATGTGCTTGTGTGTGAACACCCGCATTACTTTATGGAAATGTACGCTAAGCCAATCATCACGTTCTCAGTTGCATCACCTTCACAGGTACACCAATCCTCATCACTGGTTGGTTATGTGTGGTCCTATGGCTGAGAAAGACACTGCTCGCATGAAAACTGATTCAGTGTTCTCAAGTAACATGCCTCTTATTGTCAGTAACGGCAATGGCGTTGTAACAGAAAAAAAACAGTAATTCAATTGATTGCTTGTTACTGAAAAAAGTATCGCCGTTAGTAATGCCGTTTATTTATAGCGTCGTTATTCCCATCACTGATAATAACTTATATTTGATTGTAATGCAATAATGTGCACCTTCTGTAAAGCTGCTTTGAAACAATAATCATTGCAAAGTGTTATACAAATAAACTTGAATTGAATCAAATTGAACATTTCCAAAAATGTGTAGGATTTTATACCGCATATACACGCAGCTTGAAATGAATTTTCAATGTCCTTCACAGTTGCTAAATATCCAATCAAATATGTGCAGAAATCAGGTTTGAGCTGACAGTATGAACAAAACTCCAGATGCATGCGTGGTTCCATGTAAATCTGGTTATTCTGAGTTATGAAAACAAATTAGACTAGGACAGGAAAGTGGGGGTACAGCTAATTATTTGTATTCCACAATTTAATAACCGTGCACATAATATCATATAACATGACATTCTGTTTGCTTTATATTGCGCACTAGTTACACATGTTGTTTAACGTGTGGTGTCCGCATGGGCTAAGAGATGATCTTAGCTTGTTCACGACCTACGCCTGGACCCCAGCCATGTCCTTGAGTGTGCGCTCTGACACAGCAGCACCCGTGTGGATCTCCCATCAGCTCCATCCCACAGCAGCTGCACACCCACATGACACAATATGCGTCACACCATACAGTTGCAGGACATCTATCAGACTGGACTGTAATGTAGTCCTTTTTAATTCTAAAATGATCAAAATTGTTTTAATTATATACATAATAATGACCATATTGTAAACGCTGCAACTTATCAGCCCAATGGTAGACTTGCATAGCCAGACCTTCAAGAGATCTTTTATTGACCTAAATCTACCTTAGAAGCTGCTTGACTGACATGTAAAGCAAACAATAACATGTTGTTTTTTTCATACAATAACAGACCAGTATATTTGTTTACAATTTTTTTTCATACAATAATTGACCACCAATTAAAGTTTTTAACTCAGTGGAGTTAAACAGTTGGGTTTTACCATTTTTTAATTTATTCAGCTGATCTCTGGGTCTAGTGGGAGCAATTTTAGCTTAGCTTAGCAGAGACCACTAAATTGGATTAGACCATTAACATCTCACTCAAAAGTGAGTTTCAATAATATTCCTATTTAAAGCTTGGCTCTTCTGTAGTTACATCATGTACTAAGACAGACAGAAAATGAAAAGTTGTTATTTTCTAGGTCGATATGGCTAGGAACTATCCTCTCATTCTGGTGTAATAATCAAGGAACTTTGCTCTTGTACCATGACTGCAGCAGGCACAATGATGTTACGGAGTGCCTGAAAATCTGATAACTTCCTACAAAATAACCAACATGACTACCAGCCTGCACAGGGAGCGTGTCTTGAAAACATTTGTGAGAGACCGAAATCGCCTACACGAGTAGGTACTACATTTTAATTTGAATTTACTACACATTCATTAGAAAAGTACATTCTATATAGTTGAATGTGAGTAGTAAGAATGAAACTCAGACATACTACATCAATCATTTGTCATTGACCTACCCACATTAGTTGCGTCGCTTCACTCCCATTCATGAATTCTCTTGCATGGCATCATGGGAAAGCATAGCATCCATCAGATGTGCGCTTCAGAATCTATGAATACTTCAGAATACTATGAATTCGGACATACTGCTCGATTTGCATACTGTTTTTAACATACTATATAGAAGTATGCGATTTTAGACACAGCACTAGACTTACCTAGCTGGGGAATATTTTCAAGTGCTGTGTAATATCATTGCGCCGGATGCAGCCAATTTCCTTGAATATTACACCAAAATGAAAGTATAGTTCCTCGCCATAAATCACTCCACAGATAGCATCTTTTAAGAACCACTGGCAATGTCAAGTTTATTGTCATAGAGTTGCATTTATAGTTAAGATACTGGTAATTGATTCCTTAGGCGTCCACTGTCCACATAACTCAAGACATTCAACGGGGTTCAGGTCAAATGATGGTCAGTTCATAAAAGTAAAATGATGCATTCTTTCACACTTTAAGCCCATTGAATCTTGGCATTGTCATTCGTGGTAATAGGACACATTTTCCAGCATGGTTGTTCACTACACACTGAATCCGATAGGTTTAAAAGAACTGCTGCCAAACATATACCATGCCAAAAACATATTAATGACTGCAATAAAGATCCAACCATCCAAGCTGGGATTTAAGAAAAACTGTACACGTTTGTATTGTAGCATAACATGTTGGTACATAAAATGCTTTGTACTGTATATTGTGTCTGCCCTAAAGCATCCCTCAATCCCTTCAATATAAGAAAAGGAAAGAAATATTTTAACCTTTCATGGTAATTTGATATGGCTCTTAAATCATTCCCTAGGACAGAGTATGTCTTGATCATCATCTGCAGGGCCAGCATCTGTTTGTTCGCTTCTTCCTCTGTTATTGATCAAATCAGGCTCCAGCGTTTAGTGAACTGATGAAGGACTAGGTATGAAAATTGATTAATGGCTGCTTCAATGTCACTCGTATTCAGTGACCATTTGAGGGAATATAATACTCTGTCCATGGACTGGCTATCTCTCTCCATCTCAATGTCAGCATCGAGCTTAGCTGAGGTTTCTGTAACACCCAAAGAGGGTGACATTGAGACATGGATCTGTGCCTTTTTATCATTTATTTATTTACGTCCGAAGAGTGCGCAAGTGCACAGCTGAATGGGGGCCTCAACATATAGATCGCATTTGGAGACCACACACACACACACACACACACACACACACACACACACACACACAC
>CAIGQW010055978.1:4575161-4604611 GCA_903798125.1 Danio choprae | reverse complement strand
CACACACACACACACACACACACACACACACACACACACACACACACTCCTTGCTAACATGATGTGACAACATTTGATGATGTGTGATTAATGGAGTGCAGAGCTGATGACTCAATGTGAAGGGAGGCACAAGGACGCGCAGCATCTAAGACTCTTTATCATCTGTGTGTGTGTGTGTGTGTGTGTGTGTGTGTGTGTGTGTGTGTGTGTATTGTGGTACGACAGCTGTAGAGAGAGAGGCAAAGAGCCGCAGTGCAGTTTGATTCACAAAGTGCTATAGTGTAATCTTACAGATAAAGTACAGATATAAAATATAATATTATTTAGTGGTGTCCAAACCTTTGCAAAATATCGGAAATTATCTTATTCAATTGTATTTTACTTGGAATTTGCAAATTTTCTACCAAAATACATTATATTGTACTACTTTAAATACACAAAATTATTTATAAGTTGCTACACTGAACATTGCACAACTAATACACAGTAACAAGGTATAAAAAACTAAAATCCTACAATTTTGTGACTGGATCATTCTAATTGTTTACATGTTTTTGTAAATCATACCAATGTATTTCAACGTATAAACATGCTATTTTTGGGTGGCCTTCATTAGGGATTCTTCTGTGCTGAAAATTCCACATATTTCTTTATTTTACCTTATTACTAAACTCATCCAGTGTCAAAGTTTCAGGAACCTTTGCAGAACCTTTTGCCTGATCCTTCACCATGTTCACATCACTGTCAAAGCTGAATAAAGCAATGATTTAATTTAGCTTCCCTCCATCAAATCCCTGTAACATGGATGTGACCTCTAAACCCACCCAGCTGTCATGTGATGCCAATTAACAGTAGATGTTTCTCAGACAGCTTTTGGGAATGAAAAAAAAAAAGGATTTGGAAGAGCGAAATTCCCTTGAATGGGTCAGGTCCAGAGTTCTTGGAAGCCCTAATGCACAATGAAACCCGACTAAGGAATTTTAACGAAGGCACAGGAAGTGAGCCCTTCTTGAGCTGAGTGAATCGTGTATGACTCTTGACCAACAACAAAAAAACTCATTGACTTCCTCTGACTTTCTTCCTCTGTGCATCCTGCGATTTCCTAAAGGAAGTCTCTTTTTACTGTTTTATAAACTCAAATGGAGTTGGTTTGCAATTAGCACAAAGAAAACGCAGACGACTGGTCTACAAAATCACATTTCTCAAGAAACTAACATGCTGGCTGAGGTGACGGACGTTCAGAATAAGTTTTTTTGAACAGCGATACAGCTCTGGCATAAGCCCTAATGAATTTGACAAACTGTGGAGAAATCATGACCCAGTGGCTCAATGCTTCTAGTGAACAGAGACGTTTCTAATTGATTGATAAGACCTCACCATGTCCTCCACTTTGTTGCCGGGGCAACGGAGGTTGGCGGATTGCTGCACGGCTCTCTGAGCGGTCTGGTCCGAAGCGAGCGGCATATTCGGATGTTAATTTCAGCAGGAAGATTGGGAGACGAGAGGAGAGAATGCTATCAGACTGTTTCTGCTAACAATACAAGAGGAAGTCATTCTCAGATTAAAATGGACTGCCGCGGATTTGCCGGCTTCCATCTCCCGTTCATATGCAAATAAGCACACTCTGATTGTTTCCTCGTATTTGAATGTGGCATGCTTGGCCCTGAGGGGCCGGGGATTTTGCGGGTCACGAAGGAAGGGGGTATTTAAATACAGAGACATCCACTAATGTGGTGTACGAATTAACTCGGAATTTGGCCTAAATTCCAGATGCGTCTAAATCCATGCAAACTTCATTCGAAGTTTTACACCCCTTCGGAAAGAAACGGACAATTAAAACCTGAGCTCCTCAGCCTTCACTGTTTCCATACATGCTAACTTGGTTAAACCTTGACCTCGGCGATGAAAGAGGCGGAGTGCTTCTTGAATACATTTAAGAGAAATTAGCATTTATCTGCATAATAAGGAGGTGGTGATGATTATTCATGCATCGCAAATACTCGGGAGGTTGAACAATTGTGGTGAATAATCCTTTAGTGTCATCACAGAGGAGCCACAGATGTGAGCCGATTCTGAGCGGAATGAGGCGCGGATTGTCATATGTTGCGTGGGTGGACGAGTTTGATTGCAAACGGAGTGTGAACCTTTGCTTGCTGTGCTGTCGTGAGAGAGGCCGGTAAGGAAGATGTTGTTAGTGCTGTCTGGGCGAATGTTTGTGTAACTCGTTCATGACATTAAGGGTGCGTGGGCCTGACGTTAACAAGCTGGAGTGTGTGGTTGGGCGTCTGGAGCAGCATGTTCCTTCTAAATTAAAGCCAGCTTATTTGTCCTCACATTCCAGCTGACAGAAAGAATTATGAAAGGTATGGACCTGTGATCTGGTACCTGTTTAATCTGTGTGTGGTCCGTTCTGCTTTGTAGTTTTTCAAAAGGGTCCAACACATGAAGAGAAGTGAACATCGTAATTGGTTTCAGACCTCAGATAACACATCTTCAGAAATAATTAACATTCTCAAACAGGTTTTCCAAGCGCTCTCCTCGTCTTGTTACAAAAATAGTCCCACCCCTTAACTTCAAGATGCTAAATCCAAGATAGCAAAGTGAGTGTTTAAAATAAATCACTTTAACTTTCAAAAATGACAAAATTCCAAATGATGCCATGTCAAAGACCTTTCACCTTTCCCCACCACTCTGGTTTTCAGTACAAAATATCCAAAAGCAATGAACTAGAGATTTCATTGAACAGCCATTTTCACTAAAACCTGCTCAATGGATAGTATTTTAACATGGTTCAGGCTGAAATGTAGCACTACAAAGGACTTTTATCTGCCTTTGTCCTTGAGATTTCCTTGAGAGCTTGTGTTCTTACTGAGGTTATTCACGCTCATTTGGGAATTAAGGAAGGCCAAATACACATGCACTTCTCAAGATTAATTTAAAGATTTGTAAGCAGAAAAAAAACCACTACACCTTGTGCCACTATAGCTAAAGCCCCAGCAACAATGTGGTATTTTACATTTGGATAATGTCCTGTGTTTTTCAACTGTCCAAACACACATACATAAAAAAAAGCAAAAAAAAAGCAAAAGCGTGTCTGAGGAAAAGGCAACAGTTGCTAAGGTAGTGAAGGGTAAATTAGTCCATTTCTTTCTACCAGTTTGACCCATTCAGCCAATTAGCAGTACAGTTGTGAACATAACAGGCGTGCATTATCCCATTCACAGCCAATCACAGTGCTCTGCCTTTTGTCACATGACTTTTAGCCTCTCTTTTTTTGCCTTTACTCCTACATGTTCACGCTGTGCTTTAGGAATTTAATGAGATTTCAATGAACTCCAATGAAAAAGAGATACTGCCACAATCTAATTCCTTATTTGGTGCTAAAGGTGATCTTGGAGAGTGTTATACTTATAAAAACATTCCATAATTAGACTCAAAATTTGAAGTAAGCAAAAAATTATGGTCAAAGGCCCTTGATGACTGACACCTACACAACACAGTGATGATTCATGACACTGATCATGCTCTCTTCCTTCAAGTGTCCTTTGTTTGAGTCACAGGCCAAAGACAGATTCAATGTCAGGCCTGCGATGAAAAACGCGTTTCATTTCATCAGTAATGATCGCGTCTATATCTCCATTACAAAAAAGCTGTAGAAGAAGGCTATTCCTTTATTTCATACGGAATTCTGCAATTCAAAGAGGCTCTAATGCAGCATGCTATCGACTATGAGCTTTAATGGCAGAGAGCACTCAATGCCCGCTTGCACAGAGGGCTTAAAACTCGCTCTCTCGCTCTCCCTCTCCACACGAAATCTCCCTCCTACCTTTGCTGCAGTAACTCTAACGTATAGATCTTCTTGAGAGGCTAATGGGCTAATGCATGTGGTAATATATTTCTGGGTCAGATAGAGTCATGTGTTTATGTGCGTGTGTGTGTGTGAGCAGAGTGCTCAGTGTAATCATTGGATCTTCCTCAGGCCTCCGCTGTCCGGATGCAGGGGATCTCAAACCCTTTCCCTAAATAGCCAGCATTCTTTCCCTCGCCCCAAGGGGTCCCGGGGGTAGAGTTGAGGGAAGGAGAGCAATGCTCGCCGTGTCCTGCTCTGGTCCCTGTGACGGCAGGGTCACGGCATGTACTATCGATCACTACCGTCAAGAGCAAGTCCGAGTGCATGTGTATGTGTGTGTGTACCGCTGTGAACACTGTCTGCAGAAGAAAACAAACTGTTAAGGAAAAACTACATTGGGAAAATGGTGGAAAAATATGCCTTATGGGTCAAAGACATCACGCTTTTTTCTTTATACAATCTATTCATATATTCAAAAAGACATTAAAATGTAATTACACTGCCTGAAAAGTGTGTTCTGCTATATAGTGTTCTGTTCTGCTATAATGAGTGCGTTTTTAATTTCTGCATGAAAACTCACTTTGATAAATTCCGTAGAGCATAAATCATAAATTCTAGGTTGATAATGCTGTCCTGATATCTCCAAATAAAAAAATGGGCTCTAATAAATTCATGCCAATTTCTTCTATTGCAGTTATCTTTGATTATTATTTCTTAGGACAAATACAAATGTTTAACAAAACCACTTCTCTGTTAATTAACATTGGAAAAGTCACGACTGTATTTAAAGTCTCTTAATATTAAGCAAGGTTAGTTCAGGTTATGAATACAGTCAATGTTGTGTATGGTGTAGGAAATACTTTCATCTTGAAATATTGACAGGAATATGTTTGCATAAGTATTTTTTAAACTTCTTTTTCAAACCGATGTGTACTAGGGCTGCACAATATATCGTTTCAGCATCAATATCGCAATGTGATCATTCGCAATAGTCACATCACAGGATGTGCAATGTTAAGTTTGTATTATAATTGATCATTTGCATGTGTTTTTGAGGCCTGTAACTGTATAATGATTTTAAAAGCATTCAGGCATAAGAAATATTACCGTTTGTACTTTTAATAATGATTAATTTTTTTTGAATTTATTCATTTTCTTTTCGGCTTAGTCCCTTTATTAATCAGGGGTCGCCACAGCGGAATGAACCACCAACTTATCCAGCATATGTTTGACACAGCAGATGCCCTTCCAGCTGCAACCCATCACTGAGAAACACCCATACCACTCTCATTCACACACATACACTACGTAAAATTTTGCTTACCTAATTCACCTATAGTGCATGTCTTTGGGCTTGTGGGGGAAACCGGAGCACCCAGAGAAAACCCACGCCAACATGAAGAGAACATGCAAACTCCACACAGAAATGCCAACTGACCCAGCCAAGGTTCCAACGAGCGACCTTCTTGCTGTGAGGCAGCAGCACTACCCACTGCGCCACCTTTTATTGAGTTAGTTTTATTATTCAATTACTGTATCTGAATACTGTTAGGCTCAGAAAAATGAGTTTATTTCAATTGTATATATTTTTTTATTGTATTTATAGCTTATTACATTTTATGCAGATGCACTCTCACTGCAGTGATAATAAATCTAAAGAATATGCATACTAAAATATCTTAATGCGTTTTCCTTGCTGATACCACTTTAGTCCTTTCAAAAAGTTTAATTTCACAAAATAAAGGACTTTTTTCTGAATTAAAAAAACAAACACATTTTAACATACATGTTTCTTCCAAGCACTTTCCCTTTATTGTGGACACTCTTATGAGTCATTTAACCATATCACATGCAGTGATGCATCACTATACAGATACAGTAGATTTTAAAATGCATGCATATATATGAACTGCACACACACACACACACACATTTACATTTCCACAGCCTAAGCATAATCACAGTTGGCGGAGGCAGGGGTTAACTCCACATACTCAGCAGGCAGCGCAAGAAAGCTGACCTGATAGAGGTCAATCTTGCTCTGCGAAGAACAGCATAGGAGAAATAATGAGAGGGAGAGACAGAGAGAGAGAGAAACGCAGATGAACGGACACAGGGAGGGAGCTGGGTTGGAGGAGAAGCAGCCATTTGAAACCCATTTTCGAGGGCTCTCCAGGAAGTACTAATTGTTTGGTGACTGGAGTACTCTTTAGGGAAATGAAGGCTATCTGGGCGTGCAGCGAGGAGATAATGTGTGTGCACATCACTCACCCTTTAATAAAGAGCCGAGCCCAGCTACGCACCGGCCATCCCTGGGATATCAGAGAGATTGGGGGAGCAGGAGGGAGGAATGGATTTATCCGTAGTAGAGGAGGGGGGCGGCGGAGAGGAGGAGACGCTTTACAGAAGCCAGGCTGCAGAAGAAGAAGGGGGGCTGAATGGACAGATTACAGTCATTAGAGTGGTAGAAGACAGGGATGAAAGAGAGCAAAAGACAAGGAGAAGAAAGGCAGGAATTGTTTAATTAGCAGACAATAACTGGTTTCCTCTTCTCTGGAAGGCTTTGGCCTTTTTGCCACTTTGATTGAAAGCTACAGAATAGCGATGACCAGTAATAATTGGAGTGAAATAACATAATCGAGGCAGGTTGGAATCAAAACTCATGGAGAGTGCTTGATCATGTCCTCCAATTACTAGCAATGATAAGCAACATTCTGTAGCGAACTGTATTTTTTGGATGTTGCTGACATAACTATATGCAATTACTGTAATTATTTATCAGTAAATTATATTTCTTAAAGACTTTGCCAGGGTCAGTTAAACTGGTTTAGCCATGACTTAAAAATTATGAGAATTTTATAATTTATGATTTAAACCTACAGTAGTAGATTGAATGTTTAATTAAATTTATGCATTTCTTTTTTCTAAATTCAGTGTGACCCTGTGTAACAATTCTACAATGGGTGTTGTAGAATAGTTGCAAAAATATTTTGATCAAAAACTTTAAATGCTGACGTGTGTGTGTGCACATGTAAACATTACTCATTTTAATACAATTTTAAAAATCCATCTTATTTTTAGTACTGTCGCAATTAAGCTGATTCACACAACAATTTACATGCATCCACAAAACAATATCTATCTATCTATCTATCTATCTATCTATCTATCTATCTATCTATCTATCTATCTATCTATCTATCTAATAACTGTTAAACTCTCCATGGTTCTTCAGAAAATCCTCCTAGTCTTGCACATTATTTGATTATCTAGTATATTATATTCCTAATAAACTAGGCCATGACTACAACAAACTGTATACTGCACAAACATTTCTGACCAAAACCCCCAAGACAACTGCGGTCAGCTGATAACATATCACAAATGTAAACCTTTATATGTGCTAATGTGTTTCAGACAACACATGCGAAGCGTAATAGCAGATCTATCACCAGGCAATTTGTCTTCGCGGGTCTCCTTGGTTAAGTTAAGTGGCTCTGCTAAAGCTGTATGTACGACTGAATGGGATTTGTTAGTGTGTGTGGCTATACAGACATCTAGAGTGTGTGTGTGTGTGTGTGACTCCTGCTGGAGTCCACCGTAGAGGCAACATCATCTCTCCCTTTCCCTCTAATCCCGGCCTGTCTGACGGCAAAGTGAACGCATTTGACGTTTCAAAGGCTTCCCCCATCATGACTCCTGACACACTACACACCCTGACGCGCTATCGCCGTGCCCCTGACAGCTGCACAAATTGGCTGAAAGAGGTGTCTGTGGCGAGCACTTTGATCAGCCGAGCTTTTGCTCTCCTGCGCTCGGTCTGTCTCCATCCCGGCGTCGTGTTGCGGAGGCCAGGCCCCCGATCTGCCGAGGAGAACCAGGCCGGGTGGGTCTGATAAGCTTCCACTAGTAACACAGGAAGCTTTTTGTGCAGTCGGATCATGCGTGTGTGTGCATGACTGCCTGAAGCCATGTCAGGCATGTCAGACACGCATATGGTGTGTATGGTTTCTGGGAATTGGGTGTATTTATTATATCCAGATTTCTTGTAGGTTTCTGGCACACAAGACACAGATTGCAAGTTATGTGTGCATCAGGGTTTGAACATAATGTTTAATGCAATGCACTACTGTACATATTAAGTTAAAGAATATATTCAATGCAAAATAAGTATTTCGTTCCCCTAAATGTTTGGTGCTGGTTATTTGCTTCTCTGCACATGTATCTAACAAATATAGTGCAAGCACAAAACTTCATTTGGAGCTCCTATTGTTGTTTCTTCATTTTAACAAATCAATATTAATTTTTAAAACCCAAGAACAATCTTTTAATCTATACTCTTTCAACGAATGCTAGATTACAACATAATATAGTGCACTTAGCTTCCAATAACAGCAATAAGCTCTGTGTTTTATTACTTTTGGTAAGAAATAAAGGTTCATCTTTTAAATTCGGTCTCAGGAAATTCAGAAAAGAGCATTAGTCTATTTTATCCCACTGTATTTAAATTAATCTGTTAGTGATTAACTAATTTTTAAAGGTATATGGTATCAAAGCCACTGAGTAATTAATTGTATTTCCACAATGAATTAAAAACAACAATACTTTATATTTAGATGCTAATACAGAACTCTGATTATGTTACCTCAAAATAAATGGCAATTAAATTGAGTTCAGGACTCTGTTATTAATTGCAGATATTTATAAGAAAATTACAATTGAATTGATCTATAAACAGAGCTTCAATTTGAAAGGTAAACCACTTTTATTTTTAAAAAAAGAAAAATAGAAAAAATACTTTATCCATTTAGGTTTTTCTAACAAATCAATCAAAGTTGATAGCAACACAAATGAACAGATAACTGTACACAAACACAAGTACACACAGTTTACATTATAGGTCATTGAAAGGGACGTTCATGCTTCACATGACGCTCACAGTTTTGCGATTAAAACAGTGAATTATCATTTAATTGTTTGTAATCAAACGAATCACTTCTTTAAAATCAGTCGACAGCATAAAAGAAAAGGAACCGAGAAGAACCATATGATTCATTAGAACGAGTCGAACTTTCAAACGAACATGAATCGAACAGATTTGGTGAGGGATTGCTTACAATGAACGCAAGAGGCGATCAATTTAGGGTTCTTGTGAACAAAAAAAAAAGTGTAAAAGTTGTTAATAGAAACTTGTTTTTCCGCAGATGTTACAATATTTCGGCAACACACGAAGGAGCGTCACGTGGCTAAAATTAATAAACAGATTTAGTATAGAATAGTAACACCGTCTCATATCAATATAAAAAACCCTACTTTTTCAGTCAGTACTGTACATGCGGTTTATGTTTCCCTTACGCACATGCGCACAGTATGTTTTGAATGCAGTTTGTCGTCTTCTATTCCCCGTCTGTGTTGTGTTCCTGAGAATTCAATGGGTTCATTCATAACTGTAGCCTGAGGCACAGGGGTGTGTGAATTATATGAATGCTGAATCTATTCCTACATGATAGGCCCGTCTGTCTGTCTGTCTGTCCGTCTGTCTCAGCGTCTGTCTGGAGGAAATTGCAGGCTGTGGGGAAGTGCAGGTAATAGATTAATGCCAGGGGAGACTTGCCAGTGTACGGCACAACTGACAGCCAATGATTATCGCAAACACAGAGAAAGCGCGGGCCAGACGCGCACACACAGTCCATTACATAGACATCACTAGAAAAGCGCACACACGGATAAATAATAGCTCTCTCATGCCACAGTCTAACTGTCACAGTGATGTTTCTATATCTGACTGCCGTGTCTGTCAGAAAAAAATATTGAACGCTCGGCGTGTAAGTTATACGGTTCAAAAGCTTTACTGGATCAGTCGGGCTAGACGCCATATTTCAGATGACGCGAATTAATACAACCTGTGAGGGATGAACGTACTTCAGTCATTGCAGTAAGCTCTGTTGTACCTTGCCTTGTAGACGATTATTTATTTGGGAAACATCGAAAATATCCCAAAGTACTCGTGAAGCTTCGAAATGGAATGGATCAGCTTCACCGGACCAATCAGCTGCAATATTATCATCAGCTGCGACTGGGGCACGAGGCCATCATCCTGATACTTAATATTGAAATGATGTTGAACGGAGAGTATCGGTTCTCGTCTGAAAATATGGATTCTAATACAAAGTATTTTAGTATTTCAATACTTATTTTTTTTGTATCATAAGCCTTTTAAAATGAACTTTACAAATAATTGCTAACAGAAACAGCAAACGAAAACCGTGGATTTAATTAGAAGTGTAGCAAACTACCCCCCCCCCACCTATTTTTTTTGGGATTATTATATTGTAACTTGAACAGTCCAAAATCACCTTCGGTATTACATTTGGCTAGAACAGGGGTGCCCAAATTTTTCGTATGAAGGACCAAAAAGCAAATATCATTGAGAGCTGTTGGCTGAAGGTAAATATACCAAACTATATTACATTAAAGTTGCCATAGGTAATTTCCATTTTATTTTTTAGTATATTTAAAAATAAACAGAAAACATTACTTTAAATCGTATTAACTAATGCAGTATAATTTTTTTAACGGTTATGATGATTATTACAATAAACACATAAATAATCACATTTATAACAGTGGAATCAATGCTGAATACACTAGTCAAGCAGAGTCTGCCTTTGCCTTCATTTTCTCACTGATGTCTCTGCATTGTCTTCTATCCGTCGTGTGACAGTATGTACTTTAAAAAAAAAAATCTGATTCATTTAAAACATTTCATTTTAGCTTAGCAATTAAACAAACACAAAATGTTACATTAGTTTAGAAATGACAATGTCTTAACCATTCCTCATCATTCCCATTCTCTTCTCAGATGGGATGGTGGGCCAAATCAAAGGTTACCGTAGGCCAACTTTGGCCCGGGGGCCCTAGTTTGGACATCACTGGGCTAGAAACTTACTTTCTGAATTTTAAAAAAAGATTATTATTGCTAAGATTTGTTGGTTTTAAAATGACTTTTTTAGATTATATTTTCATATGATCAACTAGCTGTACATAATATTACCTTCAGCCACACTTATATAAAATGCTATACTCCAAAGTAAATTGTTCCTAAAGCCATGTGTGCCCAATAGAAAATAATTTATCTTCTTTCTCAGTCAGGATATCTTGCTATGCAAATGTGTATATACAGTAATATTTAAATGAATTATTATATCTCTCTGTTTTGCAGCAGTCATATGCCCCGCCCCCTCCGCCCATGGCTCCGCCCAGCCCCAGCACCAATAGCAGCAGCCACAGTGCAGCGGAGCAGCTCAGTAAAACCAACTTGTACATCCGGGGCCTTCCGCCTGGCACCACCGACCAGGACCTCATCAAACTCTGCCAACCGTAAGTGTCTGTCCCAGATGACTCCTATCTGTCGCTGCCTGTTATGCTCTTTCTCTCTGTCTAAACTGGATTACCGTCATATATGAGCAGTTGCTCTATACCTATTTATAGTTGAATAGACACAGGTGCCCACATGCAAGAACTCATGCAATCATGTAAATGCACACAAAGAAGGTCAGAGGGATAACAAAAAGAGTCACTATGCTTGGTTAACAGAGAAGAATATAGAGACTAGAGGAAGAATATGGCCTCATAAATGGATGGCAAGTGAGCATCATTAGCGTGTAGAGAGGTCATTATGAAATGCTGTACAAGAACCAGGGGGCAGCTTGCATAATCTTATTCTCTGATGACTCATGCACATGTAAATCCTGTGTGGGGGCTTTCTGCCTTAAAACCGTAGACATTTACTCCAGCGCCATGACCTTCTTTGAGTATTTCTGAATTTCCTAATTTCACCCATACCAAGCTGACCATGAGAATATGGGTCTGGTGTCATCAGTTTCTAAGCAACGTTTAAGCCAAGATTGCTTTTTTTAGTGGACCCTGCACAGATGAGTCCAATTACCAGGCCAGCTAGTTCCCAGAATTCATTGTGATCTTTTTGTGAGTGTGTGTAGAGAATTAAGAGAAACATAAAAAAACTAAAATGCATGCCACTTATAATGCCCCAAAAGTCAAATCTAAGGGGGTAAAATTATGAAACCTCTAGCCACAACCTCCCACAGCATCTCTCAATTTCTCTCAGGGTCTCGGGCTACTACGGTCCAGGTTAGCCCAAGGCCTGGAGTGGGATTGGAATAAAAAATTCATGATTATAAAAGTTTTATTAGCTGCGGCTGCCGTGCCAAATGGGCAGTAACATTTTGGAAAGGTCAAAGGGGTTCGCCTTGGGGCTCACTTCCGGAGCTCAGCAGAAAAAAAAAAAGAGCGTCTACAAACACACTTTGCATTTTTTTTTTTATAACACCACAGTGATTTAGATGCCATGCATGCATATCTACCACCCCAGTGTCTCGATCTAAAGCTTACAGCTGCATGCATGCATACGCACACATTTTTGCACACAGTTAGTGACCCTTTTCTGTCCTCCAGTGGCTCTTCTGCAGTGGCGGGAAGGGCAGTGAAAAGTGCTTCTGTCAGGCTGACATTTCGGAGATCTTCTTGTGTGATTCCCGACGGAAGATTGGCAGGGTTTTGAGGCTGAAGGTACAATGGGGTTAGACTCTAAAGGAGAAAACGTGGCCTCAGCAAAATCCCAAATCTCAGCCATGAAAATGAGCCCCTCTTGTTTTTTTGAGCTTGCCATGCTTAGTTTTTTTAATTAGATTATCTGATAATTGAAGAATGGCACATTGTTAAGATGCAGACACTGAATGTCTGCCACATTACAACTTTGAAACAAACATCCAGATTTTAACATCTCAATGATGTCGGATTAGAAGAGGTGAAAAGGTCAAATTGGAGGAGTGTAACATTTACAGAGACGGAAAGAGCCGAAAATGCACTAGGGCATTTTCATAAAAGGCTTGAATATGAATCATGAATTATTAATGAAGGCCTTAGGTGAATACGTCGTCATGATGTTTATGTGCTTTCATTATGCATCTGCAATCGCGTGTGTGTGTATGCGTGCTGGCGGAAACCAGAGGGCGGAGAGTCATGTCTGTGAGCCAGTTCATTACTTTTCCTTTCCATGATTCGATATCATGGAGTATTAACCCTCAGGACACCGCATTTTACAATACCATTTAAAATAATTGCATTTCAGATCCCCTCATTATGTCTCTGATTGTAATCTAATGCAACAGAGAGAAAGTGAATACAATCCAACTCAATTCTGCTCTCACTCGGAGCAAGATTTTAAGGGATAAATTAGGATTTTCAGTTTAACTAAGTTCAGTATGTTTTTGGCCAATTTGTCTGTCATACGGACATAAAACTTTATTGCTACCTAAAACCTGATACTACATGCAGAAGTATTTCTTATGTCTAGAGGATATTATGGTTTTGTGTATTAATGTTTTGAATATTTTGATTGTTTTTTTTTAAATATGTAATAATGTAGGTTGTAGTACATTAATGCTAAGCTCAGACTGCCTGGTTTTTAAAGTAGTCACGTCACAGATTTTTTCACACTGCATAACTATCAGGGGTAGCATTCTGTCGCTGTTGTGTTTACACTGCAAGATGGATCCGCGACAGGGGGTTTCACACTGCGTGACTTTACAATAGGAAGAATCGCAGACAACTTTGTCTCACATGCAAGAAGTGACATGAAAACAACGCAATTTCACATAGTATATCTTTTGTTATTAACTACATAATGGAAAGAAACCTTTAGTGGGGTAAAAAATTTACTTCTTTTGCTCACCTGGGTTTTTAAGGGAATTAGCAATTTCTCCTCAACTTTTTTCTTTTTTGACTCGTTTGTGGTATTGCTCAGATGACACGTCAAACAGACACGGGTGCTCCTGCCAAATTTCTACTAGTTTTTCCTCAATTTTTTGAGTCCAAATAGACCAAAAAGAACCCCTAAACTCCTCCCCCAATCTCTCGGTGGCCTGCAGATACTCATACTAGTGGATGCTGCTCTCTCATTGGCTGTAGGTAATCACATTTTACACAGCATGATTTTGAGTTGCTGACAGGTCCAGATATTTAGCATGCCAAATATCTGATGGGTGTTGGCGACTCATCTGCAATTCTCTCAGATCGGCTCTTTGATAGTTCACACTGTGTGATTGTTACTCATGTGAAGGAGCACCGATTTGCCTGTGATTTCAGGCATTTGTCGGCGATTTCTCAAAACCTGTCGGCAAGTCAAAATCGGGGCTGAAATCATGCAGTCTGAACTCGGCATAAGTTTTGTCATTTTTAAATGCACTTTGTGTTATTCCACACTTTCTCTTCAAAATAGTAGATGAACTCCAAAAAAGTTAGCATGGAGTTTGAATGCTGTTTGATACACAACTGTCCGTGTTTGTGCTACACACAAAAAACAGCAAGACCAATGAATTTAAGATTGCTGACATCATCTTGAACTAGAATGGTTTATGGTTTAAGAATGGTATAAACTGGCAAGGTTTAAAAACATACAATTTTCATGATGGCATTGCAGTGGTCCAGTCTGGCAAATTAAAATTTCTCAATTGTCCCTCAAACTTTGGCCCCAAGTACTGTAAATGGGCATGCAAGTCAAGCATGGTGTAGTTCAGAACTCTTTATAAATAAACACACACACACACACACACACACACACACACACTACACATATAAGCGAGTTGATATACACTAACAGAATAGAGCTACAGTATAAAACCAAAGTCGATAGGCCAACTCAAATAGTATATATTTTTGCTCAAGTTTATTCAATTTTATCGGATCTTTTCTTCGATGAGAAAAGTTTCAGTCCATATTTAAAATCTTTGGCTTTTTATTCCAAATGTGAAATCTAAAGGGAGACCGATGCAAGATTACCAGGAACTCTCTTTTTTGTTCAGAAGAGAAGTCTAGGGAGCAGGAGACTTCATTTGCTCTCCGTTTAATCTCATTGCTGTCTAGGAGAAACAACTGAGATATAAAATTGATCTCATTTGTGCTTATTTTCCCTTTGTGTGCATGTGTGAGTAAGATGAGAATGTTATTATATTGCTTCCAATGGAATCTTGGCATTCAGCGGATCTCATTTTCTCGGTTTTATTCTACATTCCTCTCCTATGTATAAAAAATAACTTATATACTTTATATTTGCTGAAAAGCATCCAAGGCTTGCTGCCCAAAATGGCAGCCCCCCACCCCACACTCCCACCCGCATTCTCTCTGTCTTTCAGCCTGATTGACTAACTGAGCCAGTGGAGGAATTGCCCTTGTGTACTGGGCTGCCATATCTAGGGGGGCCTCTAGGGTGGGATCTCATTTTCAGTCGGCAGATCCCCCCCTGGGCTCGAATAACTCAGGCATCCAGAGCATGCAAACCATTTCTGAGCCAGTGACAAGGCTAGTAACAGGTCACGGTTTTTATTTCAAAGTGTTGCTTTCTTACCATACATTTGTCATGTTCTTTTTCATAGACTAAAATTTATGTCTGCTTCTTCTCATGGCGGTAGAAGTGTCTAATCACAGGGAGGAAGTCGGGATAGTGTTTCTAATGATTTGATGACAGATCCATAATTCATAGTGTTAAACCCATGTTTTATGAACTTTATTCATGTCGCTGCTGTAGTGCAAAATAGGGTATGGTTCAAAAAGCAACTCATTTTTCTAATACACACATATTAGTGAATGCCACTCCTGTCTAATTAAGTCTGTAGTATTTACTGTTTTTGAAGTCACATGGCTTCAGATTTAACATTTGTCGATTGTAACATTTTACAGTAAGGTTCCATTAGTTAATGCTCACTACTGTATATATATTCACTAACATGAACAAACAATGAACAATACATTTATTACAATAATTATTCATCTTCAAATGATTTTTCAGAAATCGTCCGGATGCTCATTTGGAGCTCAAGAAGCACCTTTTATTGCTATCAGTGTTGATAGTCGGTGTGATATTTATTATTTTTTGGTTAATATAATCTTTTTAGGGTGACATGGTGGCTTAGTGGTTAGCACTGTCGCCTCACAGCAAGAAGGCTGCTGGTTCGGGTCCCGGCTGGGTCAGTTGGCATTTCTGTGTGGAGTTTGCATGTTTCCCCGTGTTTGCGTGGGTCTCCTTCGGATGCTTCGGTTTCCCCCACAGTCCAAAGACATGTGCTATAGGTGAATTGAATAAACTTAATTGGCCGTAGTGTATGTGTGTAAATGTGTGTATGGATGTTTCCAAGTACTGGGTTTCAGCTGGAAGGGCATCCGCTGTGTAAAACATATGCTGGATAAGTTGGCAGTTCATTCCGCTGTGGCGACCCCTGATGAATAAAGGGACTAAGCCGGGGGTAAAATTAATTAATATAAATGTCTTTACTGTCACTTTTGAGTTATAAATGTAACGCATCATCAATTTAATGTCCGAAAAAGTACAAATTTTCTTTTAAAAATACATTGCCTGAAATTTGCATTTATCTGCATTTTAATGTTGTTTTAATGGTTAATTGTATGATTTTTAAGCACTTTTTTGCTTGCTTTTGAAAATTTAGTACTTGAAATCCAATGTAAGATTTGTGTCCTGAAAATTACAGTTAGACTCAGTTGAATAGTTTTATGTTTTCATGGTGGCGCAGGATCAAATTAGCATTAAGTGATGTTTACCTTATGAGACTTCTCTGTAATATCTGTGGTTATTTCTCACTGCTTTTTTTCAAACCTGAAAGCAGTAACATGTCTCCAGCATTCAGACCTAACCTGAGGTCAGATGAGTGTCCGACTCCTCTTGAAGCTCAACTGCTCTGGGTCTGTTTAGAAGAGCATGTGAGGGGCCGAAAAGTCGCTAGCCATGAAGAGTCGTCTTGAAGTTTTTGTAAACTCAATCTCTCTGTCTCCCTCAGTATCACACAGCTCTTGTCAATATGTGCGAGTTGGGAGATGAAGTGGGAAGCTTAGTCCAAAGGTCTTTTAGGCTGGATTCGACTCTGTTTTATTGATATCAGCTCTGTCTTGTGCCTCCCCGCTTCCTAAGCAAGGTGTCAGTCATCTTTTTGAACTCTCCTCAGCAGTTCAAACCACAGACACTTACACTCACTTACCAATCCCTTGTGCTGAAGAACAGAAAAAAAAAAGCGAGGCAAGCCTTGTCCTGTTAGCACGGCTCCAGTTGCGTTTTTGGACACACAGACTTAGATTTACTCTAAATAATAAATAAAGGGCACTAATAATGTAAGAGACCCAACTAAAGGATTCTAATTTGCTAGTACAATCTACCAGATTGCATGTGTGCTTTTGTGGGCTTATTCTGGGTGATTTAACTAAGCTTAAGTGCACCCATGCAGCCAGACTTGCAAATAAGTTGGTCACACCCATGTTTAAAAAAGGGATTTGTGGTTGGTAACTTCAGCGAATGTTAGACATGTTGCTCACTTTCAACTTGAACTAAATAATAGGACACCTGTGGCGGTCTTGATTCACTTGTTGTTTTCAGGTCTTGCTTCCACCTGGTATTATTAACATGCACTCAAATGCATCTCTTGTTGTCTTTTGTAGGAAAAATATGGTAACACTTTAGTTTAGGTCACAATTCACAATACTAATAAACCTTTAGCACTAGTAGCTTAATAAACTACTAATTAGTTGTTTATTAATAGTTAGTAAGGTAGAAATTAGGGATGCCAAATAAGATCATACTGAACATTTAATATCTTAATAATATGCAGGAAATAAACCAGTAGTTGATAGCATGAATTGTGACCTGAACTTAAGTGTTACCAAAAAAAAACTGTCCTGAACTTCTCCTAATATATTCATTCATTCATTTTCATTTCGGCTTAGTCCCTTTATTAATCTGGGGTCGCCACAGCGGAATGAACCGCCAACTTATCCAGCATATGTTTTTACGCAGCGGATGCCCTTCCAGCCGCAACCCATCTCTGGGAAACATCCATACACACCCATCCACACTCATACACTACGGACAATTTAGCTCACCCAATTCACCTGTACCGCATGTCTTTGGACTTGTGGGGGAAACCGGAGCACCCGGAGGAAACCCACGCCAACACAGGGAGAACATGCAAACTCCACACAGAAAGGCCAACTGACCCAGCCGAGGCTCGAACCAGCGATCAGCGACCTTCTTGCTGTGAGGCGAACGTGCTACCCACTGCGCCACTGTGAGGCCTTTCTCCTAATATAATATTTGATAATTATTTTAATATTTCTTTCATATTTATTATAATATTTAATTTAATTAATTGCTTTTTTGTTATACATACAAGGCAGCACGGTGGCGCAGTGGGTAGCACAATCGCCTCACAGCAAGAAGGTCGCTGGTTCGAGCCTCGGCTGGGTCAGTTGGCATTTCTGTGTGCAGTTTGCATGTTCTCCCCGTGTTTGCGTGGGTTTCCTCCGGGTGTTCCGGTTTCCCCCACAATTCCAAAGACATGCCATATAGGTGAATTGGGTAAGCTAAATTGTCCATAGTGTATGTGTGTGAATGAGTGTGTATGGATGTTTCCCAGTGATGGGTTGCAGCTGGAAGGGCATCCGCTGCGTAAACATATGCTGGATAAGTTGGCAGTTCATTCTGCTGTGGCGACCCCAGATTAATAAAGGGACTAAGCCGAAAAGAAAATGAATGAATGAATGTTATATTTGAGTTTATTATTACGTTATGTTTCTTTATCAATATTTATTAGGGCTATGCAATATATAAAAATGACAGAAATATTGCAATCATGCATATCGTGATGTACATATTTTAAAGGTTTGCAATAAATGAGCAATTTCATACAAAAAATCTTTGTGTTCCTGCCACTAGCATACCATCTTAAAGACCTTTCATCACATCAGGCAATGTCAATGCGCATAAACCAACCAGAGTGGATATGTTGTTTTTAGTCAAAGACTATTTAAGTATGGATGCTGAAATACTCTTTGAGCTAAATCTAGAGATAAATCTACTCTAGAGATGCAAATTGGTGGTGATATTTATTTAATTGTTTTTGTTCATTTAGGTACATTGTTAAAATGATTGAATGATTCAAGATGTGTTTTATGCAACAGTAAAACATGGCTGTTCACTTACAGAAGTTGTAGTTATGCTTTCCCTGGAATATGAACATATATAGATTATACTTTTTTTAAAAACTGCATATTGCATTATTTAACATGCTATCACTTAGCATTTTTCTTCAATATCACACAGCCCTAGTATTTATTGAATAATTTTTTTCATTTTTCATTTTTTCAGCTTTATCCGTGTGGATTGTTTCAGTGGCTTTTGGCATATTATTATTATATACAGTAGGTACAAAACAGATCTTAATAGTTTAGTTGGATGTAAAATTGTAAGTTAATGAAACATACTGTCCAGTAATACCTAAAATGCGAACATTTTGTCAACTACAGCTGTCATTACCATATATGTCATGCTTTGCATTGTCTGCAGTAAGCAGAAATGCTGTATTTTTAACATGTTTTGATTTTCTTGGCCTTGGTTGTATATTATACATTAATAAACTACGTGAGTAGAAACATTTTATGTGCTTTCTAATAAGCTTAGATGTGGTTTTATACATGCAAACATTTAGCAAATCAAGGCCACAGAGCTGTAGGAAAGCGTATCCTTCTTTTCCAAAGTCAGAGGGCATCTTTCTGGATTCCAACGGTGCAAACAAGCGTACAAACAAACATCAGATGCTTGTAACTTACGGCACAGAAGTGTCGAGTGGCGTGTCAGACGAGACAGCTGCATTGGTAGCCAATTAAGAGATCCTACACACCCACCTGGATAGAAGTTGAAAGAATGCTGGTTCACATCTCTCGGCACGAGACATCAAACGGTCCAGCATCCGTGGCTGCCGGCGCTCTGGGGAAAATAAAAACACAGATCAGAGTGTGTGACGGCCCTTTAAGAACTGTCATTAGCACTTCACACACCGCAGCTGAAAGCTTCGTACACAAGACGTGTTGTGTTGTGTTGACGGTGATCAAATCAGCTGGGATCTGCTCCCAGCTTGGGCTGTCACAGCACGTTGAGCTGTGTCGCAATCTTTCAAAAGTGTGTGCGCGCATCTAGAAATATATATTTTTCTTCATTGAAAGTCATTCTAGGCATTTTGGTTAACCTCATGTGGTGTTTACAGTTTTTTTTGTGCTCATGTTGATTTGATTTTGTGTGCTTGTGGGTTGACTAAAGCGCTGCAAGGGTTCAGTGTGTGCTGTGTCGAAAGGGTGGTGGTGTGTGTTTGGTCCTGGGTTTGTCATTTGTGGGACCTGACGTGCTCTGGTCAATGTGGAGAAAAGGTTCTTTCATCCAGATCACCAGAACATTGTGATCCCACATGCTGGCTGAAGCGCGGTATTTCGCAGAAAGTTTTGGCGTGTGTGGTATCAGTAGGCCTAATTAAAGCTCTCTGAGTATCTGTTATTGTAAGGGCGTTGCTGCCTTCTTTCTTTCATTCTTTGATTCTGTTTTTCACAGCTGGCTTGCCTTTCTGCTGATATTAATAGTTGTGACTTCCCTCACCAAGAATTGAGGCATAGAAATGTACCAGAAATGTAACATAAATGCATGTATCTACTCGGACATTCTTGTATTTTATCACTGACCCCTCTAAAAAGCCCTATTAAATTGTTTTGTGTGTGTGTGTGTGTGTTCTGGTTTTTGTGGTTTACAAGTGTCCTCTGTGTCCTCGTAATACAAAAAACTTGAAAATCATACTTAATTGAGTCTAAGGTTGGGTTTAGGGTATGGTAAGGCCATATAATATGCTGTTTTTACAGTTTAAAAAGCATTATACCTATGGAGAAATCACTTGTGGTCTTCATAAACCACATAAGACTTTACTGTCACTTTACATCAATTTAATGCTGAACAATGTTGAATAAAATGTATTTATATAGAAGTAACATATTAGAAAATGAAAATCAGTTTAATGCAGTTTAAGTCTAAATGAAATATTGTTTACAGCTCATTTTACCATAACAATTTGTAGTTCTTGTATATGACATATTTTATGAGGCATAAATGAAACAGCATGTTTATTTAAAAAAAGTTAAATGATAATGAAAGGTGACAGGAGAAGTGATGAAGGTGAATGATGAAGACCATTCATTTATTCATTCATTCATTTTCTTTTCGGCTTATTCCCTTTATTAATCAGGGGTCGCCACAGCGGAATGCTCCGCCAACTTATCCAGCATATGTTTTACACAGCGGATGCCCTTCCAGCTGCAACCCATCTCTGGGAAACATCCACACACACTCATTCACACACATACACTACAGACATTTTAGCGTACCCAATTCACCTGTACCGCATGCCTTTGGACTGTGGGGGAAACCGGAGCACCCAGAGGAAACCCACGCAAACACTGGGAGAACATGCAAACTCCACACAGAAATGCCAACTGACCCAGCCTAGGCTCGAACCAGCGACCTTCTTGCTGTGAGGCAATCATGCTACTCACTGCGCCACCGTGCAGCCATTGATGAAGACCAACATTTATATAAAAACATTCTGCCCAAATTAATTAATGCAATATAGTGCCAGAAATGTGCATTATACTGTAAATAGGTTCAACATTTGTCTAATATACAGTACTGTAGATCTAGATTTTGGACTAATGAGATTTTACTGCTGGCAGGTCAACAAATTGCAAACTGTTGAAAATAGAAACCAAACAATCTTGTTGTGCATTGCTTCTTTTTTGTAGTCATGGTGGCTGGTTAGAAGAAAAATCTAATTAATATGAATGAGCCTTGTATGTATGTGCAGCTCTTTTGTTTGGAATGACTAGGACTTTATGCAATATGCTATTTTTGTCCTTGAGTTTATGATATTGCTGTAAATCATAATCATCATATATCAGAAAGTACACTGTTTACTAATATTGTAACATGAAACTTCTCTCACTGTAAACCATTTGACTCTATGGCTTGATGTTATTTAAGGTCAGATTCTTGGCACTAGACATCCATGAGGGGAACTCCATGCTTGAGGTTCTGAGCACTTTCAGCTTGTAAACACACTTGAATCTTGTTCCTTATCAAAAGTTAGCATCCGTAGAAACATTTTTATGTTGATCGACAGTAACCATGATACAAAATCCATAAAAACATAAAATAAATAAATAAATAAATAAACAAGGGTTCAGCACTTCATTAGTGTCACTGACAACACTTGAGATTTGCCAGCATGAATTTTACATATGTGCAGACTGTAATGAAATGCATGCAATGCTAATTAGTTAAGCTAGTGCATCTTTCAGTTCTAATGACACTAAGGGCATTAAAGGAATAGTTCACACAAAAATAAGGCTTCTATCATTACTCATTTGGAAGCTTTCTTTCTTTTTCCATCCCTCCCTCCCTTCCATTCTTCCTTCCTTCCTTCCTTCCTAAGATTTGATTAGACATAGGGTGTTTTAGCGATTCAACCGTTGTGTTTTGCTTCATACTGTATAGGGTTTTATAGTGGATGTCAACCTACGTTGAATTTTAGGTCTTTATTCCCAACAGTTAGATTTTTGTTCGTTTCTCTAAGAGGAGCACAGAAGTTCTTTTTGCCTTTATTGTGATAGGACAGTAATCAGACATGAAACGAAAACTGGCCTGAAACACAGTGGTGCCATGTGTCGGTACATTGCCCATGTGTTCATTTGTGCCAACAATGGAGAACTAACAACAATACTCTTGGCGTTATTTTATTTTTTATTTTTTATGACAAGATAGCCAGAACAAAACATGCCAATTCACTAGCCATTCACTCTTGTAATTCTTGAAGCCAGTTGTCATGCAATCTCGCATGATTGACTGGGAAGCCATATATAGTCTGAAATGACAAGAATTTAGGAGTTAAAAACTGCATAATCTGACACAATGACTGAGCCATTATCAAGTATTCGGGCATGCTATTTTTCCATGAAATCAGTATAAATTTTTTTATTATTTTCCCTAATAACCAGTAGCATAACAAATCTATAAGCAAAGCTTGATTTTTATATGCCATTTTGAAACTTTACTCATTTTGAGTGGACGTTGCTCTGAATCCAGTGAAAGTGACGCTTTGAAAAACAAGCGCATACTAGCAATGTGTTTAAAGGAAATATTGAAAATGCAAAAATATGTGCAAAAGATTTTCAGCAACAGAAGTATAGTTGACAGTGTTGCAGTTTCCACCACATAAGGAAATACATCGAAATGCACCTTTAACCTGGGGTTGAGTAACGTCACATTGCAGCAGAGCTGCTCTCCATCAGCTTAAAGCTTCCCTGATGTTGATTGTTCAGTGTGAGCGTGATCAGGACAGTTTGCCAGATGTTCTCACAGTCAGCTCCTCCACCTTTGGCTGAAACTTTAGCTGTGTCATTCTGACAAATTATCCTAAAGAACATTACACTAACCAGAAAGTATACAGCATTGGGGTCATTAAAGTTTTTGAGGTTTCAACAAAGACTTTCGTTTTGCAACTTATAAATCATGACCACAGTCATCTACTGAACATTATTCCACCTCAGTAGTGTGCGATGCTTCATTTATCAGCATCTAAACAAACAAAGCAAGACAGGCACATGATTAGAGGGGCATTTTGCTCCCTGCATCCCTTATTGGCAGTGAGAGGATGAATGTACACATATGTTTGTGAGGGAACTTTCCTGTTCGTGACTTTTATGTTTGTGAAACATCCATGTGCATGACCGCGGCATGGCACTGGCTTGCGGAAACGTTGCCAGTTATGCTGACAACATTCCTCCCTCAGCTCCACCCCCGACCCACTCACTCATCTGAGACGCCTGTGTTTGTCCAACCAGTTGTTTTGCAAGATGAAATGGCAGCAAATCAAGCTTTCGAGTCAAATGGTTCTCATGTGTTTCCCTCACATTTGTGCGCTACATGCTTTCTCCAACAGAGCGCCTCGTTTTCATGTCTTCCACTCTCTGTTATGCGGTTGCTCTCATCCCCAGGCTTCCACTTTGTTTACTGACAAACCATATTGATGAAAAAAATAATAATTCAAACAAAAGCAGTATTGTTTCTATAATGAGTTTCTGCAATAGCAGAGTTGTGATTATCCATTTTTAGGAGAGAAAACATCCGCCCACTTTCTTGCTGCGTGATGGTGTGAATTGCAGAGGACTTTGTTTATAAATTCACACAAAACCTCATATATATGTTTTTCTTCTGCTATCAACCTTGCAGCGTTCTACTGTGGCTTACGGTATTCATTTGTGTTACTTCTGCAAAGCTTTGCCATTCGCGGGCTTATAAGGGATATGAGATGAATTAGCTGCCATTTCCAGACATCAGCTTTACAATGGCTCGGTGGGACGCCGCTTCTCATGGTGACAGTGAAATGATCCTTCCCTTATTAAACGCCTCCATCCTTATAAAGGTGGGTAATATAGTCTCCCGCTTTTACCTGGAGGTTGGGAGCCGCATTAAATATTAATTAAAAGTCACATCAGGAGCGGCACGCTTATATCAGTCTTCCCAGTCTTCAGGCAGAGACGGAAGCGATAAGTAACTTTATTACCTTCATCGTGGATGAAGGAAGGCGGTAGGGGAGGAATAAGGGGAAAAAAACAGGACTGCGGAGAGGAAGGAGATTCATCTGTTGTGCAGACACTTTCGTGATTCTGTAACAAAACTGATTTCGCTATGTGAATAGGGGTTTTGTGGGTTAGAGAGAGAAAAAAGAGAAAGATTATTGCAGGAATACAAGAGTACTCAGTGCTTTGAGCTGAGGTGAAAAAGCGAAAATGAGGGCGGGGATTTTTGTGGTGTAGATTGGGGCTCTGAGATGCTTCCAGTGTTTAATTAAATCACTGGGGTTTGAGACTCACGTCCTGTGCCCAGAATCAACCTCCCCTTGTTTACGGTGTCCTGTTAAGGAATGTATTGATGTATCGATAAACATCCCTCCGTCAAGGTTTTTAATGAAGCTAAGCTAAATCTTTATTAAACTTACTCTTTAAGTTAGACTCAAACTTTTTAATTAACCAAGTTCGGAGCAAGCATTACACTTGGGTTTTTTTTTCTCAAGTTTGGGCACTTGCGTGTCTCAGGGGCTGACTTTTATTAAACTTGCAGATCTTAACTTCTTTCTTTTTTTGTCATGTGAAGGTCACTTTTAAACTAGTTCTTTTTTAAACTACCCTTTTTTACAGACCCTGATGAAAATTCATCCTATATGTTTTATAAATGCATGTCATACTGTTGATCTTATTGAATGATTCATCTTCACAGACCCTGAAGAAAATTCATCCTATATGTTTTAGAAATGCATGTCATACTGTTGATCTTATTGAATGATTCATCTATATTTTGTTAAATCAAGTTGTTTCTATAGCACATTATACAATACAGCTTGTTAAAGAAGCTTTAAGTGGCATACAGTATGCAGTAATTCCATCTGCTTAAACCCTGCTACTCTCTTACAATTGACTTCAATCTCGCATGCACATCTACCTGAAACGTTCTTTATTCCTAACCAGCCATGACACTGATATGCAACAAGCTTACAGAGCTATTTCAAAAAGCACTTCTATTTCTGCTGGGATATCATACAAATAATGACAATGACAATCACGGGTGCTGAATATGTCTTTTAAAAATGGTGCAATGGTTTCGCATTTACGAGCTTGGTCATGTATTTTTTTTTTCATTTCATTGAGGGTTCAGTGCAATTGCAGAGAGAGCCTGTCCACACACTCTTCTGATGGGCTGTACATCTGTATTTGACTGATTTTGTCACATCTATTAACCGTGTTGAGTCTGGTGTGTACTGACAAATTTCTGCATTCTCCTGTATTAGTGGAACAAAACATCTAAAATAGAGTTTTGCCTACGTTTCATGTTATAGATTGTAATATACTTGATCAAGCCAGCTTTCATTTGAGCTGATCCTGTTGTTCTTTTGTGTCTTCTGCAGGTATGGAAAAATAGTGTCAACAAAGGCAATCCTGGACAAAAACACCAACCAGTGCAAAGGTGAGTTTCGCAGTCAATACTGGCCTTTACAAACATGCTCACACATCACAAAATAAACCATCCTCATAAAAGGACAGATTTCGAAAGACTCTGATTAGTCTGGATGAGGTTTAGGATGTTAGTGTGATTATGGGTCAAGTCTTCAATGCCAGATAAGACGTTAGCGTGACTAACAGGGTTTGTCGTGGCGAGGGAAAAGCACAAGGTTTCTCCTGTGTTGATTTGAAAAGTCCGGGCCGAGTAGTAGGGCTTTAAAAATAGCCATAAGGGGGTGAAGGAAGCGTCCGGTTGAAATTGATGATTTAGCAGACAGCCTCTTTTCAGGAAACACTCAGCCAGAGCTGTAAATAAACAGCCTGGCTTCCTACACAATCTGCCAAAATGGATCCCGCAGGTTTTTCTCTTGTTTGTGTGTGTGCGTGCATGCGTCTGTCTCTTTGTCATGCTTTCTCTCTGAGGGCACATCTAATACGTCCAGAAATGAGTATTAATGCCCCCATGAGAAGAGGAGGGGAGAGGGTGTTTGGGAAGCAAAGGAAACCACTCCAGGCTTTAGAGGACTTCCACTTCCTGAAGTTAGCTGCCCTCCTACTCTGCCAGGCTTCTCCACCCTGATGGGCTTCCAGCCAGGACTTATGGGAGCCAAGGAAATCAGACAGGAAACGAACAAAAAGATGGATTTGCTTCATTCATGGCTTCGCCAAATCTACCTAATGCTCGCCTCCAACAGTATATGCAGTATTCATTTCAAAGATATGTTGATTGATCACAATTGCAGGACTGTAATCAGCTGTACAGTAGATTAATCCCGTATGATAGAGCAGACCATCGAGAGCTGTTTACAATCAAGTTTGTTCTGAAGACCATTTGTAAATTGTCAAGCTCTGCCACGTTTTTAATCAGTGCTCTTATATGGATTGTTGGCTGTTTGTTAAACGCACATGTTTAAATGCCTGTTAACTTGGTGTGTTTTACATTACGCAATTGGGCTCTGTAATTATGGACTTGTTTGTGCAAAAAATTTTCAGTTTCATTTTTTTTCTTCAGAGACAGATGGAGAGGGTGACAGTAGTGGGGGTTACGGGCAACGTTGAGGGTGTGTTTGATTTTCTTTTTGACTCAATCACGAGACTCTCATTAAATGAAGTGAATGTAAATATTTGTGTGTCGTGTGACACGCCAGCACGCCGACAAACTCTCTCTTTCACTACCTCGCTTTCCTTTTCTAATTGGAATTATATGCACCGGAAGAAGACAGTCTCGTGTTTTTTTTCCCACAGCATTGAAAGATGGAGCCAGAAAATAAAGAGAGCGAAAACATGCACACGCTCATTTGAAGCACATTTGTATTTATGGATTTAATTATGTAAAGCTTCCCAGGCAAAACCTCATGTGCGTGATGTCTACACACGAACACATGCTTTTTATCTTTTTCACCTCTCTATCGAGCTCATTTTCCGACCTGTTCCGGTTCTGGGCATCACAATGTTAATAGCAATTGATCCCTACATTCTTCAAGTTGAAACCTCTTTCTCAGCCCACTTCCTGATGGCTGCTGTTTAGCTCTCTTGGTCAGTGACCTCAGGAATGCTCGCAGCCATCTCTCAAACCAGAAGTGTTCCTCTCTCTGGATCAAGAACAGTCTACTGGAAATCCTTTTCACACACACGCTCTGTTTTCTTAGGCTTATAAAACATCTGCAGTCTTTGGAACATCTGGATGGCTCAGTTCTCCGCTGTAGAGATCTCTCTCCCTCTCCGTTTCACGTCCATGTTTACCGTGAGGCTTCAAAGCACATGGCATGTTGTTCTATATGTAAGGTGTGTGTGAGCTCGTAAATGAACACATATGTCTGGCATATAGAGCTGTTGGCTCCAACCATTTGCGGGCTCTCCAAAGCCCTGCGTTCTGCCATCTGTGGTTTCGAATGTCAGTCAGCCTTTGAAAGTGTGTGTGTTTAGAGTTTAGAGAGGCTTATGGTGAGAATGCCTGCACCGAATGAAGACACACTGCCTCAAATGTGCCTTAAAAGTACTGAGGGTCTTTAAGAACCTCCGCCACAGCAGATTTTATTAAGATATGCTGTAAAGGAAGTCATGGATCTTCTCTCTCACTTACTGCCAAAGACATGTTTGGTTAAAGAGCTGGGTGGCGAAATACTGGAAAAGGAGTTATGTTTGAAACATGGTAAATGCTTTGTAGCTGGTTGTAGCATAACCTGGCTGACCAGTAACCATATCAATTGTATACATTTATACAAAATTGAAAAATATTCTGCATGTATACAGTAAATATATACAGATATGTCTACTGTAATTATGACAAATCTGTTTTTTTTTGTCAGATTTGCTCTTTATTACAGTATCAGAAATGGAACTCACAACTAGTGTTATTTAACATAAATTATCAAATGTATATTTCAAATAAAGGTTTAGATTATTAGAATACAAAAATACTTATTAATACCTTTAGAAGTTTGCTTTCAAAAGAACCCTCACATATACAGTACATACATGTATCTGTATTTACACTGCAAAACAAAATGTTTTTCTTTATTATTAGATTTTTTTTCTTGTTTCTAGTCTAAATATCAAAAAATTCTTAAATCAAGAAGCATTTTCTAAACAAGCAAAATATTGTCAACATGATTGAATTTTGAATTTTGAACTTAATTCTGACGTATTACTTATTAAAACAAGACAATATGTTTTGCTTGTCTAGAAAATGCTTTTTGATTAGCTATTTGGACTAGAAACAAGACAAAAAAGCATTTGTAAAAAAGCAATGTGTGTGTTTAAGTGTAAACTGACAAAGATAAAATAAAACAAATGTGAATACTCTGACAGCCCTATTGTCCTTATTTTAAAGTTGTGAGTTTTAGAACCTGCCTAAAATACATATTTAAAATGTAAAAAAAAATTCATCCTCACAACATTCCAAAATTATATTTTTTGCTGTTATGTGGAAGAAATAGCATGCAGATAATATTATAAAAATAGTCAACATGCAACATTTGCTCCATATTCCAAATACTCTTTAATTTTAATTACTGTGATGGCTTTGCATAAGGAAAATTAGTAATTTTGAGTCAAACTAACTCAAATTATTCGGTTATAATTTTCCTTTTCATTTAACAACTACTACATGCTCACTGCTACAACTCGATCATTGAGTATGCAAGTTGAACTTATCAGTCTGATTTGAGTCATTCTGTCCAGTTTCAGTTCATTAAAATAATTGATTGGTTAATGAATCATTTAAGAACTCTCATGAGCATGACAATAAGAGCATTTTTTTCTCTCTATTTTTGCAATAATTCCTTCGTTTTTATCTTTAGTTATATCAAAAACATTGTCCAATATGTGAAAAATGTGTCTTTTGCATTCCACGGAAAAACATCATATGAATTTGCAGTGAAATAAGGATGAGTAAATACAAACAGAATGTTCATTTTTGGCTGAACTCTTCCTTTAGGCTGGATTTTGCAGCAGGGGTGAGGTCAGGCTAAATCTTTCTCTGTCCTGTTACTGAGGAAATAGTTGACAAGCGTGAGCCTAGAACAAAATGGCCGTTTCCTGTCTCTCCAAACACACACACACACACACACACACACACACACACACACACACA
>CAIGQW010055978.1:4537618-4556295 GCA_903798125.1 Danio choprae | reverse complement strand
TGTGTGTGTGTGTGTGTGTGTGTGTGTGTGTGTGTGTGTGTGTGTGTTTATGACAGAATAAACAGTAGGTCGTTTGGGCCCCATGATGGACATTATGTCCGTAGTGTAATGGCCCTACTGGAGGAAGTCTCACTGTATTAACAAATAAATTCAGCACATTAGGGCTCTTAAATGGCCATGTACGTGAAAATGGGACTGTAATGTTATGGCTATCTGATTCGTTCCATTATGAGACATTATTTGTTTGTGTCTTATGTTGTGACTAAATTCCCCTATTAAAACGTCTCTCTCTTTTTTTTGGTTTTTAATTAAGTTTTGGCAGTGTGTTAAATGAGCTGTAGCAGTTAAGCTCTTTCCCACGCCTTACGAGAATAAACTGTTCAGATTAAGCATGCCACAAATCTTTTTATATCTCTCATCTGTGAGTATTGGTTACTCACTATATATATACTCTTTTCTAAAAAATATATATATTTATTTATTTATTTATTCATTTTCATTTCGGCTTAGTCCCTTTATTAATCTGGGGTCGCCACAGCGGAATGAACCGCCAACTTATCCAGCATATGTTTTACGCAGCGGATGCCCTTCCAGCTGCAACCCATCTCTGGGAAACATCCATACACACCCATTCACACTCATACACGGACAATTTAGTCTACCCAATTCACCTGTACCGCATGTCTTTGGACTTGTGGGGGAAACCGGAGCACCCGGAGGAAACCCACGCTAACACAGGGAGAACATGCAAACTCCACACAGAAACGCCAACTGACCCAGCTGAGGCTCGAACCAGCGACCTTCTTGCTGTGAGGCGCACATGCTACCCACTGCGCCACTGTGAGGCCTTATTTATTTATTTATTTATTTATTTATTTATTTATTTATTTTTTTTTTTTTTATTTATTTATTTATTTATTTATTTATTTATTTATTTTTAAAGGGTTCAGAGGCAAAATTATAAAGCATGTATTTTCCAAAAAATATATTTTTTATTTATTTATTTAACGTCTTAAAGGTGCAGTAGGTGATCTGACAAAATGCTAACTGGTTAGCATAATATCTTTGAAACACAGTCCCTCCCCATGCTGTCCAAAGCCACGTCTCCTGATATCATGAACGTGCAACTTAAAGATGACAGTACTTTAAAATACTACAATTCCAAATGAAAAACTATATTATATCTAGCACATGTTCAGTTGTGTAGCAAGCAAAACCTGTCATAATGTGCAATATTTCGTTTGGTCCTTAAACAACTACTGTATGCAGTTGGCCAGCAACGTGCAGGAATTACACTTATTACTAAGCCATACTTACATGTTGTTCCAGACTGAATATTCAAAGTAGCGGTAAACAATACAGGGTTCAAAAATGAACCAATGGGATGTGAAAAACAACTTCACCTCAGTAAAGCAGGCTAGATGGAATAGCGCTATTTACTGATGTTTTGTTGTTAAACTAAATAAAACGCTACATTATCGATGCTGTAAAAGGTCCCTTATGAAACTGAAGGTTTCAGTGGCTGAACAACACTTCTATGCATATAGCCCATTCGCAACAACACAATCTACATCAGCTTTGCATGACTAAAAGAGTTTTAAAACATAACATTACCTGTCTAAAAGAAATACTTCAGCCATGGTGTCGTCCTTCCTCCAGCGTGCAAAAGTAACTCCAATATTGATTCAGGAATTTAAAGATTTGATTCAGCATTTGTTTTTACCCGTCTCTCTCTTTTTTAAGATCATTTACTTTAATCATTACTATTGGAATGTGAAGAGACTTTCAACCAGCACAACACAAAATGTTTCTGAAGACAATCACCTACTGCACCTTTAACTGTCACAGTCCCGACACCTAAGTTTACTTCACTATATTGCAATTAAATAGGTTACATATTTAAACTATAATATTAGCATAATCTAAAGATAAAGCAAGCATGACAAACTATATATCATCTGAAAGCTTACAATTTCTCAAAATAGTTATTTATTCATTTGGCTGGTCATTTGGATGCTCATCAGAGTTGTAAAGCTTGTAAACACATGTAAAAAAAAAATGTTTGTTTGATTTTAAAAATGTTTTGAGCGGCTAAATTCAAATCAAATACCACCAAACTGCCTAGACTTTAGAATTTTATGTCTACTTTACAAATATTTTCAAAAGTATGAAAAAATATAGTTCATATTCCTCCAAACATACACAGAAATAGGGGACAGTTAAGTGGTTAATTATTATTATTTGTTCTGTAAAGCTATATAAGTCATTTTTCGCTTTTACTTTGTCTTAAATAATGTAATTTCGATAGGGTCACCAGTTGGTACACCAATAGTGCCGAGTTGCCACATCAGGTAAAGATGTAGCAGACAGCTTTATGTTTATAGTTTCTGGCTGTTTCTCAGCATCAGACATTTGGAACGTACTCAGACAACAGGAAGGAGATGTTTATATTCTTCTGCTGTTTCCAGACAACAGTCTGGCAAACCGCTTGCTGAGCTCCATGTAAACAAGGAAGTTATGTCACCTGCCTTCTGGGTATCCTTCTGCAGACACTGTAAAAGTTACCGCCTTTAAATCCTTTACTACGTTACATTGTCATGGCAACAAAGTTGGGTATAACTTTATACAGGCAGGTTTTGTGAATGACCTTCACACTAACATCATGTAAAGAAATATTCTATATGTAATATGTTAAATTGGCAATTATTATAGGTAAAATACACAGTTTATTGCAATAGGGTTTACATTTTTGACCTGTCCTCAGGTCTTTACACTGGCTCCCAGTTACATTCAGAATAGATTTCAAAATATTACTTCTTGTCTATAAATCACTAAATGGCCTAGGACCTCAATACATTACAGATATGCTCACTGAATACAAACCTAACAGATCACTCAGATCTTTAGGATCATATAAACTAGAAATTCCAAGAGTTCAGTCAAAGCAGGGTGAATCCGCCTTCAGCTACTGCGCCCCCCGCTGCTGGAATCAGCTTCCAGAAAAGATCAGATGTGCTCCAACGTTAGGTACATTCAAATCCAGACTTAAAACATATCTGTTTAGCTGTGCCTTTACTGAATGAGCACTGTGCTACGTCCGACAGATTGCACTATTATGTCTTTCTTTTCTTTTTCATTGTTTTATAACCTGTTTTAACACATTTTAATCTGTTTTTATCCGTTTTCATATTATTATTATTATTTTATTTTTATTTTATTTTTTTTTATACTTGTCTCTTTTATTCCTGTTTATGTAAAGCACTTTGAATTACCACTGTGTATGAAATGTGCTATATAAATAAACTTGCCTTGCCTTGCCTTGCCTTACATTTTTATGCGATAAAGGAATGCTATGAGTTTATTGCTAGTAAAGCTCAATCAACAGTATTTGTTGCATAATGTCCCTCACAGCACCCTCCAAAAACGAATGTGTGTAAATAACATTTTGCAGTACATTTGTTAACATTAGTAACCAACAATTGTTAACTTAAACTATCAAAGAAAACTACTGTGAATCTTAATATGTTAATTTAAAAAAAAATTGTAAACATTAAAAAAATCTTAAGTTATTGTTATACAGAACTGAGTTAACAACAGATGTGTTTTGTTAATAAACATTTGCAAAGATTAAAAAATGCTATAACAAATATGTTGTTAATTGTTAATGTTATTTAATTAATTCATTCATTATTGTAAATTATTTTTATTATTGTAAAGCATTTGTGTGTAAAAGACAGTTTAAGACATCATTTTAATAGCAAAATTAGGTATTAGATATGAACTTTATCATGCAAGTTGTTTTCATTTTTATGTTTATTATTTTGAAACAGGAAGTATTTAAATAACCAATCAACATTGTAATCAACCTTATGTTCTAAATCCTGTCGATTGAGCATAACATATGACAGAATTTAGACTATTTCCCAATCATATATAATATTTTAGTCTTGTGACTGTAAACTATATAACTGACTTTCATTGTAAGTGTTGTGTTTATAACTACTACATTTTCTTTCTATCATGTAAGTTCTTTTCTATAAATGACATGATAACGATCTACACACTATTGTATTACTTTAATTCTCAATGTAAAACAGCAACGTTCTGACCAGAGATTTTCATCACTACCTTTTTGTGTAATTTTTTTTTTTTTTCGTTTGGTCCTCCACCTGCAGGAGATTGGATTTAGATGTGTGTATTTTTCCTTTTTTTCTTGTCAGTTCTATTCAAAATCATTTTACTGTCAAGCAAACATAAAATCTAATGCTTGACTTAAACCCCGAGCATTCCTTTAAATGTGTTGCAATAATTTGCAGCCTGAGACCTATAGCCCTACATTCAAGATAAGATACAGGCCGTCCTTCTCTCTCTTTTTTTCCACATGTAATCTCTTCTCTCCGTGCCATTTTCACCCTCAGTCTTCACAGTAAGAGCTGTAAGTGTCAACATTTTTTAGCACTGCCTATTTGATCACTCGCCAGTGTGTGTGTGTGTGTGTGTGTGTGTGTGTGTGTGTGTGTGTGTGTGGGTGTGGTGTGTGTGTCGCCGCTGGTGACATGGTTCAGCGGCATCAGTGTGATCCCTCACTGCCTCTCAGAGTGCCTGTCCTATCCTTTATCATTTTCTATTGCCACTAAATCCGAGGTCATGACAGATAAGCCTCCAGGTGGCACAGTGGTACACAATGTATGTATGTGTGTGTGGGCAGGTGTGTGTTTGTGTGTGTTTGTAGCCTATCCAAAAAGAAGAAGAAGAAAGAAAAGCATCCCACTCTATCAGTTCGACAGTAATTGAGAAATATCATAGCACTCATGTCGAAATTTAGAGAAACATCTACAGAGCTGTATGTGTGTGTGTGTGTGTGTTTGTGTAAGTGTGATAAAGAAAAGGAGGTTGGTTTCTCCGGAGCTCAATAGTCTACCCTTTATCCCAATCAAGATGAAGAGGCCACGGTGAGTGAAGATGAAAGCAGAGACGCTTCAACACCACCGGCTCTATAATGTCTCTGGTAATAACAGGCTTTCATCAAGAGTGAAATGGCAACAAACGTCCGCTTGTGTTTAGCCATCAAACACAGGCGTTCCTGACTGAAAGCGGACAGATTAGCGTAACTCCGCGGATCGGTCACTGGAGTGTTCTTCTCTTTGGTTTGATTGGGATCATCTCTGAGGAGTGTTGGGGGAAGAGGTGTTTTATGGAGACGTCAGGCCTGGCTGTGCTGATTGGATGATGGCGGGAGGATTTACGGGAAGACGCTGGAGCCGTTGATCAAAGCGAAGTGAAGTGGACAAACTGCCATGGAGGGAGGGAGAAAGAAGGGTAAAGAGATTCATATGCGCAAATCAATGTGTAAGAGTGGCGTCGTCGACTGTCGTAGGATTCTGGAAGGTTCAATCCTCACCTGCGCATTGAATCTAGAAAAACATTTGAAGAGATCATTCACCCAAAAATGACATTTTTCTCTCACATGCATGTATATACAGTACTCAGAAAATGAGTACACCCCATTTTTATCCATTTCTTAGTGAATATAGGTAATAATACACAGTTGAAATCAAAATTATTAGCCCATATTTCCCATATGATGTTTAACAAAGCAAGACATTTTTCACAGTATTTCCTATAATATCTTCTTCTGGAAAAAGTCTTATTTGTATTATTTAGGCTAGAATGAAAGCATTTTAAAGTGTTATTAGCCTTGATTGTCTACAGAACAAACCAGTTATACAATTACTTGCCTAATTACCCTAACTTGCCTAATTAACCTAGTTAAACCTTTATACTGCACTTTAAGCTGAATACTAGTGTCTTGAAAAATATCTAGTAAAATATTATGTACTGTCATCATGGCAAAGATAAAACAAATCAGTTATTAAAAAAATTGTTATTAAAACTATTATGTTTAGAAAAATATTCTATAGTCTAAAAAAAGATTTTGTGTTAAAAAAAAATCTTCTTTCGGTTAACAGAAATTGGGGAAAAATATAAAGGAGGACCAATAATTCAGGAGGGCTAATAATTGTATTAATTAATTGATTAATTATTTAATTAATTATTAATTGTCTAATAACTGTAGGTTTTTAATTGCATTTGAACAAAACAGATTTATTAAACAGATATATGTATTAAAATAATATTTTAGTCACCAAACATCTAAAATAGAAGTAGAAATAGAAAGTTTTTTTGTCCTATTTTTTTTTACATATTTATTTAATAGTTGTCCATAACATATAAATGCGGGCTACAAATCTTTTGACTTAATGTACGTCATTTTGTTAGATTACCTCCAGATTTGGCTTCAGTACTGACTGATCTAATGTATATGCACATTATTGTAAAGTGTCCAATAGAAAATATTCATTTATAAGATTTTTGTGAAGGGTGTACTCATATATGCTGAACACTGTGTATGATATTTGTTGTTTATGATAATATAATTGCTGTGTTAATGATGTGTCTGCTGACATTATGACATTACTCACTTTGCAAAAATCAACAACAAAAACCTCAGTGTATAAAAAAAAGATGGAAACCCTCGTCTGGGGTATCCACCCTTACAGATAAACCACAGGAGAGTCACATGTTAAAACCACACGAACTGTAAAGCACATGTGATGCTTAAGTGATGCACATGGCTTTTCCAAAAGCAAATAAAGAATGCAGTGACTGCATGATTCAAGTTATGAAAGCAAAACAAATCGAATAATAATAATCTCTGTGCGATTTATGAGTTACAAAATTGAGTAAGTTACATTTTACATACTTATTTCCAGTTTCACCCACACAATTAGTTTTTATAATAATAAATGTCATATTTATATTTATCCCCAACAGGCCTAAACCAGCCAAGGCATCATCTCAAAAACACACTATTTATGTTTAATATTGTTGAATTATTTTTATCATGGATTTTTTTTCTCAATAGCGCACACTTCTACACTCTAACCCTATACGTATTTCTTTCTTTGAAAAACATTTCGAACAATATCTTAGTTTGATTTGTTCATACAATGTGAATAGAAAAAGAATTAATGTCATTTTATTCTTTATTTATTGTAATTGTACATAGACCAGTTTTCCAAGACTATAGAAAATATTTAAAATATATCCAATAGGTGTTGAATGTTTTTTACCAGCTTCAAAATGTCATTCAGTTTGTATCCTGTGTTGTCATTTTTGTTCAAAAACATTTTAACTTAACTTTTTTTACTTAATATTTAATTATTATTTTACAACTTACTTATTTAATAACAGTAATTGAGTCAATTGAGTCCAATGTTGTTTAGACTACTACATTCTTTGAAATAAAGCTCTTGTGTCCTGTGGTGGAAGGAAAGTCATTTACATTTAGAACAATATAATAATGAGTAAATGTTTAATAGTAAACTTTAATAGTCTAATTAAGCAACTAATCCGGGAGTCTAATGATAGCTACCAAAATGGTTGAATTTAATTATTTTTCCCTTCTTTCTTTACTAAGATCTGCTTTGTGTTCCATAGAAAAAAGTAATTTGTACATGTTTAGAACAGCATGAATATAATACAAGTTTTAATTAAGGATGAACTATCCCTTTAAGTTGTGAAACATTCCTCTGAGCCAATTGAGCTCCTGCCTCAGCCTCAGTTGTGCAGCACTTGTCCTGTATTGTCCCTTATTGTGTCGACACTGTGTGGAAGTTGTGGTGATAAATCAGTCTTGGTCGTCTGCAGATAAATAAAGATTCTGTTCTGTTCATCTGTAATTTCTCTCTGTGGTCGAAGGCCGGTGTTCCCCCGAGACCGGCCGGTCGCTGTTAGGTTTTGTGATTAGGTTTTGCTGTAACACGTCGTGGTTCAGTGGTTGGAGTTAAAGTAGGTGCTTTCAGAACATCTTCTGCTTTCTCTCACAGTGGCTGCTGTTGGACTTCTTTTTCTAATGATTCCTGATCCACACAAAAAAATCGAAATTTTACATTTAATTATTAGTAATTCCGGCCTCACAGTGGCGCAGTGGGTAGCACGTTCGCCTCACAGCAAGAAGTCGCTGGTTCAAGCCTCGGCTGGGTCAGTTGTCGTTTCTGTGTGGAGTTTGCATGTTCTCCCTGTGTTGGCGTGGGTTTCCTCCGGGTGCTCCGGTTTCCCCCACAAGTCCAAAGACATGCGGTACAGGTGAATTGGGTAGACAAAATTGTCCGTAGTGTATGAGTGTGAATGGGTGTGTATGGATGTTTCCCAGAGATGGGTTGCAGCTGGAAGGGCATCCGCTGCGTAAAACATATGCTGGATAAGTTGGCGGTTCATTCCGCTGTGGCGACCCCAGAATAATAAAGGGACTAAGCCGAAATGAAAATGAATGAATGAATATTAGTAATTCCAGTTAGTGAAAAATATATGTAGGACAAAGTTGTACAGATAATTATCATTGTTTGTGTAAAGTTGCACATGAGCCTTTGGAGACGCAATCAAATAAGGGGAAAAAATGCTGAATAAATGTCTTAAAGGAAAATATCCAACCTACGTTTGGTGCCATGATCTCTATATAATTCAGTTTCAAAAAAGGCCTATTTTAAACAGTTCCTTAATAAAAACTGTTTTGAAATCAAAAGTTTCATCAAAAGTTAAGAAATTAAACAACGTTTTATTGCTTATAAATTGAAACAAATGAGGAAATGTCTGAAGTAGCAAATCAGCAAATTACTTCTGATGGATCATGTGACACTGGAGATTTTTTTAATTTTAGGCAAGGCAACACACATTTATTTATGTAGTAGATTTCTTACACAATGGCAATTCAAAGTGTTTTTCAAGATGTTTTATAAGAATCATAATCCCACAACAAGTTTAAGAAGTAAAAACACACTGTAATTAAATCGATTCAAATGAACTTTTCTTGTTTAAAGAAATGTAGTTGAAACCTGATTAACTTATTAAAATAAGAAACATAAAAATATATTAGTTGCCTTGACTTTTTGTCATTACATTTTTTACAGTGCAGTACAGAATACAAATCATAAAAAAACAGATTAAAATTGTATTTAAACAGGTTTGAAGGAAAAAACGTTGTACGTATTACAGTGCTCAATATATAGTTTTTACAATTTATAAACAACATTTTTTTTTTAGTTGTGTTATTTTTAAAAAGTTGTTGCTTTACATTTTTGTGGAAACCATGAGATGGTTTTTTTTCATAATTCTGGATGTAATGTTCAAAAGGAAAACCTTCCTGAACACAAGTACTAATATCTGAATAATCTCCTACACGCCAATTCAACTGATGCAAAAACTGAGATGAAAGATTCTCACCCGTGTATATATACAGTACAGTGTGTGCAGTCATGTGACACCTCTGATGAGGGTATAATGCTGTTATAATTGCTAGTGCTCTGGTTTGGGGTGAAAGACAGTATGCTTTTGGCCAGTTTTTTTTTTTTTTTTTGATATGGTCTTTAAATCAGACCTCTGTTTGTCCTTGAAGTTGAAGACAGAAGGCATGTGGACATCACGTCTCTGCCAGCGCAGGTGTCCCGTGGCATACAGCGCTGCCGGTGGGGGTCGTTTCGCTCATAAATTTGAGAGTCATTTTACATGTTTTTCAAGACAAGCTGAGGATCATTGAATTCTCAGTTTCTCACAGCTTTCCTTCTCTCATCCTGCCCACCCGCCGCCGCAGAGATAAAACTGGCCTGTTAAGCTCAGATCAATGTGTGTATGTGTGTGTGTGTACGCGTGAGCACGCATCTGTGCCCATTTGTGTCAATCTGAGGGAGAATGCATTAACATTTATAACTTGTGATGGTGGCCTTGATAGTGAGACCAAGCTGACACACACTCTGACACACACGAGTCCCTGCTGGCCTCTCGGCACACTGCGCTGTCACACACACCCCCATTAGCATGGCGGCTAACCGCTCCTCTGCATCCATTAGAATAAATGTGTGTTAATGGATATGCTTCAGCTGCCGGTGGCTGATTAGAATAAATGCGCTTCATACAAAGCTGAAGCAGATGAACGTTCACAGCGCAGACTTGACCTGACACACCTGAAGAAGCCCACAGAGGACAAGGTAAACGCACTCTTAAAGTCACCATGACACGGAAGTTAGGATTGGTTTTTTTTCTGCTGTCATGACGTACATCTGCTTGAAGCGGTCCTGAAATGAGAAAAAAATGTAGGGTGGTGCCTGACTTTGTTCTTTGGGAACGAATTGGATTGTGGAAAGACAAAAATGAAGGATAAGGGAGGACTTCAGAGCTGAAAGGAGACGCACACTAATAGTCCCGCCCTAAAGGAATTCCATGTGACCAGGAAATGAAGAAAAGGGTGAGGGAAGGTTATAATATTTTATCAAAGTTTGGAAAAATTCATTTTCCTTCGGCTTTGTCCCTTATTCATTAGGGGTTGCCAGAGCGGAATGAACCGCCAACTATTCCGGCATATGTTTTTTTACGCGGCGGAGTTTGGGAAAATTCATTTTTACAAATTAATGAAGTGTACAGATGCATTGTTTATAAACTATAAACATACAATAAGAGTAAATTTTGATTGCATGGCAACTTTAAGGTGCTGGGCTGGCATGTCATAGCATGTCAAATATTTCTCAAATATTTGGTTTTCTTCTCACTAAATTTAAATATGAAAACAAAATTCACCACAGAATTCACCAAACATGTACTTTTAAAGGCAGACTTTGGCAAACATGACATTGGATAGCACTAGAGGACACCTTCTTTAAGACTGTATGTACTAATTGAGGGATACTTTAAAAACAAAGCTCACAAATGTAAATGTAAATCTTCTATTTATTATTTATTTATTCATGTTAGTTTTTTTCTAAACTATGTTTTTAGCTGTATTATCATTATACCTTATATTTTATTTGTATATTTTATATTTATTTAATAATTTTAATATATATTTTAATTTATTTGTATTTTGTATTATTTTTATTACAACAACAGCAGCACAATGAACTTCTCTGAAGTGAGGCTTATGAGTGAGGCATATGTTGTGGCATTAATGTCGGTAAGACGTGAAAGGCTGGCCAATGATATTACTGGATAATATTACTTCTTCCTGCCTACGCAGCCCTAGTTGCGTCAGCAAAAAATGTGGTTTCAGAGACAGAGAAAGCTTTTACATTTTAATGAAACATTATAAAAGCATTTTTTTTCTTGAGAATAACCTCCGGTAATGCATTATATAGAGTACAAGTAGCATTATTTGTTAATGAAGTAAAAAGGGGCTGCTTTGATTCTCAAAAACATGGTGTCTGTGTGTGCGTGTGTGCGTGTGTGCGTGTGTGCGTGTGTGCGTGTGTGCGTGTGTGCGTGTGTGTGTGTGTGTGTGTGTGTGTGTGTATGTGCTTGTGTGTGTGTGTGCGTATTTTTATGTGACTACATACACATTCATGGGACTTTAAAGGACGTGAGTCATGTTTATGAGCATGGATGTGTGCATCTAGAAAGGACGAAGCATTGCATGTGTGTGTGTGTGCTTGCCTGAGTTTGTCAGGAGGTTTTATTGTATGTGTTAGGGGAGCTGTATTAGCATGTGTTGTCCTTGGTTAGGGTGTTGAAGGGGTGTGGGGTGGATGGTAATGAGGCTGAATTCATTGGGCTCTGTGGTGATCCGAGTCCATTTGGCTGCGGCGCCATCCGCTTTTTCGCTGACTCGCTCAGCCTCACCTCTCAAAAGAACTCCTAAATAACCTTGTCCTGCCGAACCCATACCAGCCCTGCTGAGACAGGACCAGAGAGAGAGAGAGAGAGAGACTGCAAACACATCCGCACACATGGACATAAACAAACGGACGAAAAAAAAAGAAACGTACTCAGTAGAGTCTTGTACATACATATGTAGCAATTTATGGCTACACACGTACTGTAGCTCTTCTCAGTGGATAGCCTTGTTTTCACATTGTAAGAGTTATCAACTTTGTATGAACTTAATTCTGAATCCTGGAATGTTTATTTCTGACTGTCTTCTTTTGTCTACTGTATCCATCCATCCGTCCGTCCGTCCGTCCGTCCGTCCGTCCGTCCGTCCGTCCGTCCATCCATCCATCCATCCATCCATCCATCCATCCATCCATCCATCCATCCATCCATCCATCCATCCATCCATCCATCCATCCATCCATCCATCCATCCATCCATCCATCCAAATTGTTCTATTACTTGAAAATAAAATCTATATTTTACAAAATATTTCTGGAAAAAAATGCCCATTCTGTATTGTCAATAGTGTAGTAATATGTTAAGCAAGGCTCAGCACATTTTTGCTAATTTTATGACAACCTTGATTCTATTGTGGGATCAGTGAAAAGATAGTAAATGGTAAATATGATCACACTTTAGTAAAACACAGAGATAAACGTTTTTGTCATTGTTGTTGTTTTAAATAAACAAAAATCTGCAAAATAACAAAACAAAAAGTTTACTTGAAATAGAAGAGAGGACAGAAGACTAGTGTTGGGTACAACATTACCAACATAGTGTGTGCATTAGACTTTCAAACATTTAATCATTAAATCAATGTCTCTCCATTGAAAGTCTAGTCACCCAAAATTCTGATGTTTTCACATTCATAAAGAAATTTTAAAAAAAAAATCTATAGGAGTCAATGGGTTAATCCAAGTCTTCTGTAAAGACATGACCACTTCATATGATACACAGATTTCATTGTGGTTTTTATATTGATCAGTAAACATGAACAAACAGTCATACCTGCTTAATGGCAAAGAACAAACTTCCTTGGTCCTTGCAGAACATCAGATTCCGGTGTGCCAGTAAACACTGTTTATATGTGAATAAAAGCCCAAAATCAATCTGTTCATCTCAAAAAGTGATAACTGTTTCTTCATGGGTCTTGGATTAAGCCGCTCAGTTCATGCAGATTTATTTATTCATTCATTCATTTTCCTTCGGCTTAGTCTGCCAACTATTCCAGCATATGTTTTACACAGCGGATGCCTTTCCAGCTGCAACCCAGTACAGGGAAACATCCATACACACTCATTCACACACATACACTACGGCCAATTTCGTTTATTTAATTCACCTGTACCGCATGTCTTTGGACTGTGGGGGAAACCGGAGCACCCAGAGGAAAACCACGCCAACACAGGGAGAACATGCAAACTCCACACATCAACCTTCTTGCTAACCACTGAGCCACCGTGTCGGCCCTACAAATTTATGATATCCTTAAAACATTTTGAAGCATCAAATTTCAAAAGAGTCAATAGACTTTCAGTGGAGGGACAGAAAGTATTATTTATTTACTTACTTTATATTACTTACTCGTTTTGTTTTGGGAAGTTTAAGGAGTTTCTTATGGGTTTGGTCCAAAATGAGGGTGTGCATTTTAGTTTTAAAGAGACAGTTCACCCAGAAATGAAAATTACCATCATTTATACTCCATCATGTGGTTTTACACTTTTATGAGTTTCTCACTTCCTCCTGTTGAACACTAAAGAAGCTATTTTAAAGAATGCTGGTTGCTGGGACCCATCGATTTCTATAGTACAAATATAAAATACTATGCAATTCTATGGGCCGCTACAAAAATATTTGTTTGTGTTTAACAGAACAAAGAAACTGAAACATGTTTTGAACAAGTGGAGGGTGAGTAAATGATGACCATATTTTTCAGTTTTGGGTGATTTATCCCCTTTAAGTATAAGTGTAAGTATTATCTTACCAGCTAAAAACAGTATGAACATCCCATCCAGGCAAAAGTTTACTTGGGTAAGTTTATGGAAGGACAGAGCATTGCACTGGCCTCCCTCTCTCTCTTTGCTGTTCCTCTCTCACGCTCCCTCTCTCTCCCCTTCCTTTGATCACCTTGCCACAGACAGAGCAAGAGCCCTTTCTCTCCGCTGAGGTTAATCCTTCCGGTTTGCACACAGAAATAACCATGGCAACAGGTTATCTTTGTGCGGAGCATCACCCAACGGATAATTGATCAGACTAGAGTGGAGGCAGGTATTCTTTTCTCCCTTAACCTCTCTGGTCATTAATGAGACACGGTGCGCGCACACACACACACACACACACACACACACACACACACACACACACACTAACACACACCCAACACCCTTGACCTTGGCATTTTAACAGGAACCCATGAAAGGCAACATGGAGGGAATACAAAGTAGAGACAGGACACCCCTGTGTTTGTGAAAACCCCTCACGTCCCTCAGGACGCACTACAGAACAACGTCTCCCATGGGCTGTAACCCTCTCACTAAGATTTCAAGGGTCCGGATGTGTTCTGCATGTGCTAGTGTTCACACTAGTTCCATAAACTTTATGAATTTACTTCTAGGCAAATGGCCACTCTTATTTCGCCAGCAGCAGTTGACATTGTGTGAGCAATCTTGTTGGCGCTATTATCCATATGGGCAAATGAGCTTGTGGACCTAATGTGAGCTTGGAGAGTGGTTTTCAATAGATATGTGTCTTTAACGTTGAAGGAATATGTGTTGGAGATTGTTAGGTTGCATATTATGGGGGGTTGAGGGGGTTTAACACCCCTACTTAATGCTCGATCGCCCCTGAAGAATGTTAAAACAAGATGTTGGGGGTCTGCCCTTTAAATAGTGCAAAATAAATTCCGCTGATCTGTGTTTTAGATAATAATAATCGTTTAATATAAATATACTATGAATTTGATCCTCCCTAAAATGGTTCATTGTCACTTATTGATAGTATCCAGCAGGGATTCAGGAAAATAATCAGTCGATGGTCTGAAACTGGCAGGTCTAACCAACCGATAGACACTTTAAGTGTTCAAAAGACATGTTTTCTTGTAAAATCCGTGTTTATACCTACATATAACCTAAAAGTAAATTTGGTAACACTTTAGTTTAGGTCACAATTCATACTATTAACTTCTGGCTTATTACTAAGACTGCCTATTATTAGAATATTAACTGTTCATTAGTAATTTTAAAGTATGATCTTATTCTGCATCCCTATACCCAAAACCTAAACCCAACTTTTCTTACTAATAATAAACAGCTAATTAGAAGTTTATTAATTTGTAGTGTTAGTTAATGGTTTGTTAATACTCTGAATTGTGACCTCAAATTAGCTTTATAGTGTGTATTTATATAGATTCCTATCCTTGTATATGGAAGTTAGACAGTGAGCTTGATCTTTTATGATCATCCATTCATTGTTGCATGAGTGCAAACTTGTCATCGATCGCCAAAATTTACCATTTTATGTCAAAAATAGGTTGTTTTTGAGAATCGCATGTTTTCTGGTTATCGCAAGTTACTGTATTCTGAATAAAATTGTATACTGTAGTCAGAATCCAGTGGTTATCCCTTAAACACTAAAAACGTAATTAATAAATGAGATGTTTGAATTAAATATGTGAATCTGGCTCAGTAAGGTATGCGCTTGTATTACACAACTACTGAAAAAAAGCTGACGACCCCTGTCGTAGTCAATGTGTAATTCACACACAGGAGATTGTGTACCTAAATTTGTGTGGGCTGTCACTTGTATAAGCATCCCCATGGTACATAACTCTGTACAATGATGCATCTGGATTTTTATTTTCCTCATTTATGTATCTGGATGTTACTGTATATTTTGCTGTATGCCAATATGATAACAGAACATATGGAGGGGGTATATTCAGGAGAATGCGAACAGCTTAGTTAGTAGAAAATGTAACCTATCATTACACTAGTTTTACATGAAGTTTAGCTAAACATTTGCACTGAAAAGGATTGTTCAAGGTGGCTGGAAAGGTATCCGCTGCATAAAACATATGCTGGAATAGTTGGCAGGTTATTCCGCTGTGGAATAAATAAATAAGATAAATAAGATAAATAAGGGACTAATCCAAGGAAAAATGAATGAATGAGGATCTTGCAAGTTCATCTTAGGTGTGCCTTTTGGGTTGTTCTGGTAAATAAATTCTGTGAGATGCAACTTTGAGATTATAATAAGGTTGATCTACAGTTTGAGACCCTACATTACAAAAAAATATTTTCTCACTTGGATATTTTGTCTTGTTTCTAGTCCAAACATCTAAAAATTCTGAAATCAAGAAGCATTTTCTAGACTACTCTTCATTTTCTAAAGTAAAAAAAAATGTTTTTAGAAAAAAGTCAAAATTAAGTAAGTTTTTCCCTGAAAACGAGCTAAATTATCCGCCAGTGGGCTATGTATAATAATCTTGTTTTCGGTTTTAAGTACGTTTTTTTTACTCGTTTTTTTTAGGAAAAAAACACTTACATTTGACGTACTATTCTGAAAACAAAACATTTTTTTTTACTTGTCTAGAAAATGCACAAGTAAGAAATGTATTTGTTGCAGTGTAGAGCATTACTAAATAAGTAATACTAATACTACTAAACATTTATAGCAGCAAAATAGAAAAGCCAAAGCAGAATTAATTGTTGCACCAAGCAAGAGTTTTAGAACTAATCAATTTGATTTAGAAAAAGATTCTGTTATTCTATTATTGTCAAGCGTTTTCACTGCTGTTTTTGATTGAATCTGTTCTTTTTAGAGAGTGAATCAATGACTCACTCAAAAAGAAAGTCATCATCTACTAGCTTTACATTTGTTAACTGAATTACGAGACAGGAAAAAGGCAAATTGGAAAAAACGAAATCCGCTTTTTACGGTATTTAGCTGTAAACACTGAATGACTTCCTTGAAGTAAATGTGAAGCCACATGACAGTTTAGAAGCTGTTTTTACTGATGTATTTTTATGGTTGGGCCTCACGGTGGCGCAGTGGGTAGCACAATCGCCTCACAGCAAGAAGGTCACTGGTTCAAGCCTCGGCTGGGTCAGTTGGCGTTTCTGTGTGGAGTTTGCATGTTCTCCCCGTGTTGGCGTGGGTTTCCTCCGGGTGCTCCGGTTTCCCCCACAAGTCCAAACACATGCGCTATAGGTGAATTGGGTAAGCTAAATTGTCCGTAGTGTATGTGTGTGAATGAGTGTGTGTGGATGTTTCCCAGTGATGGGTTGCGGCTGGAAGGGCATCCGCTGCGTAAAACATGTGCTGGATAAGTTGGTGGTTCATTCCGCTGTGGCGATCCCAGATTAATAAAGGGACTAAGCCGAAAAGAAAATGAATGAATGAATGATTTTTATGGTTGAAGCCATTCCAGTGTATGAAAGAGTGATACTGTGTTTCTTTCATATGGCAGTATGCAATTTTATTAATGTTCTTTTACACATGTAGGTAATCTCAAGACAATGATCACACTGAATTGTGATGTTATGATATGTAGATAACACTGAATTCTGATATTTTAAAATTATTAAATAAATAAAAATAACGTGAACAGCCAAACACATGACTCAAGTGTTTCCTGTGTTTTATGACATTGCAGAGAGTTACAAATGACCAGATTTTTGGTATCAAGTGAAGTGATGCAGTGTTGTTTACATAGGTGACCTCCATGTGAGCTGTCTCTAAAAGAAAAGAATAGGTTTTGCATTTAGATCAACCAAATGTAATCAACGTCATGAACAGCCACTTCTAGATACATGGTTATTCCTATTTAGCTTGTGCAGCGACTCAGCGATGCAATTAGCCATATGTTCAAATGAGCTGGTGGTTGTTAAAAGTTGATTGTTGTGTTCATTTTGTCAGTAAAGCCGGTTGTGTAACGAGTAGTAAATCTCCAGCATGTGTTACAGATGCAGCATGCAATATTGCAATACAGATGAAGCTATGCAATATTGTATTCATTATCACTGAAGATTAAATCGCCGTATAATGAAAGGGAAAATCATCATTTCGTTATAATGACAGATGTTTGCGTAGCTTCTCTGTGAACTCTGTGTTGCTGCTTCATCGGAAAGCATGTAAAAATACTACATTTTATAACATGTTTTTACTTCAAGTTTAGTCGAGTGTTTAAAATAAATTCTTCTGTGAGGTGAATTCTTAATTGTTTGTTTGTTTATTAGTCATCTTGAATCAACAAAATCCATTTTATTTATCCAGCAAACAGATTTCCTTTTTTTTTTTCTTGGTGGTTTATTTGGAGTTTCCACGTGAGAGTGCTCTCTGGCCTTCAAAGGAGATTTACTACTGATCACACAACTCTGCTTCCCTGACAAGATGTGCATGAAAATCACAGCTTTGGCTAAACCGAATTCGATTTCACTTCAATTTTATTTTGATGAAAATTCCCTCCTTTAATGACGTATGTTGCAATGCTCTCCACATCTACACTGCTGTCCCATGGCTGTGTTTGTTAAAAAAGTCCACCAAATCCAGAGCTTGATGTTTATATAAGACAGCCCTGCGGACTTATGGGACAGTCTGCAGCCTGATGCAAGCTGGACACCTCTTCCGAGCTTTTATTGAGTTTTTCACTGCTAACTTCAAACCCTGTAGAGATGTCAGAGCAGACTCGAGACGCCATTAGCTGGAAGTACATTGACTGTGATTGTCTTTTTCTCTCCACCTCAGTCTGTCACGCACTCTCTCTCACTCGTGTGGTTCCCTCACTCTTTCCTTTTAAAAAAAAAGAACTTTCATTATTAATTTTTACCCTCATATCTCAAAAAGTGCTTTTCAGTCATAATCCACCAGACTCTTTGGTTATTGCATTTATTTAATGAAAAAATCCAGGCGCCTTGGAAGACACAGAGTTACTGAGTGTGTGTGTGTGTGTGTGTGTGTGTGTGTGTGTGTGTGTGTGTGTG
>CAIGQW010055978.1:4511872-4530864 GCA_903798125.1 Danio choprae | reverse complement strand
ACACACACACACACACACACACACACACACACACACACACACACACAAAACCCTTTATTGTTTAGCAGCTCTGCATGCTTGCTTTCACAATAAGAAAGTGAGGAAACAGAAAAACCTCAATAGCACAATTCCAAAATATAATCCTTTTAGTAAGAAAAAGCTATGATTCGCTTTCTGAAATCATTTCATTTAGATCTCCTGAACAAGTGTAGCTTTTTTTGTGTGTTGGTGTCCCAGTAATACATCAAATAAACGGCCTCCCAGGGTCTCGTTTTTTTTAAATGTTCCCACATCTGTTCGCCAAGATGCCGCCGCTAAAGCCGCTTTCTGATGCGGTCCCTCACCCAGAGCTGTCAGGATGATTTCTGCCTGTTCTCGCTCTCCGCTCTATCTCTCCGGCTCGCTTTTTTATTTATCTGGGAACATTTAGGGCATATTTTTAATGCCGAGCCTTATCCATGACTGCGGTTCAGTATAGGGTCAAACATAGTCGTTTGTGCATTACACAGGCGTGCTTCTTGCTGGTAGTTCATAAAATTACCATCCTGCATGCAAATCTGTATATTCTTATCAGCATTTCACGCTTCCAAAACCCACTTGTCCTGCTGCCTTATAAAACACTATCCTAACTGAAAGTTAGAAAAAAAATATTGGTGAAGTTCTTTTAAAATAGCTTAAATGATCATTTTAATAAAATAAGAAATACAATGTAATAGATGCCATTTAGCATAATTATTTGTATTATTATATAATGCTATATATTTTTAATTCAATATTTCTATTAATAAACATATATATTCATATTAAAATCAATGTAATAATGATAAAGAACATTTAATAATTTAAATATTAATTAATTAAAATTAATTAAATAAAATTATGATAACTGTATTAAATGGCATTAAACTAATATTATTTATATATGTTATGCATGTTGTTTAGTACATTAACAATTATATTAAAGGAAACCTATTATGCAAAAACACTTTTATAAGGGATTTAAACACTTGTTTGGCAACAATGTGTGAATATAACCAGCTTCTACTGGTAAACAGTTAATAATTTGAGTTTTTATAATCACAATTCATAAGAATTGTCTGCAGAAACACTTTGATTGACAGTCTCCCTTTGCACGTGTCGGTCTTATTTTTGAATCTGCCACTATGCTGACACATTTGTAACTCCACCCTCTTTTGGAAAGAGCGCAATCTCATTTGAATTTAAAGGGACAGTCAGCAAAATAGCACAATTAGGATTAAAACCTAAATGGGGCAGTTTCAAAGAGCTACAAAACATTATTTGTGTGGTAATTTAAACTGAAACTGCACATTCACACTCTAGGGGCATTAGGGACTTATTTTACATCTTGTAAAATGGGGCATAATAGGTCCTCTTTAGTATAAACACACACACACACACACACACACACACACACACACACACACACACACACACACACACATGTATAAATATAAATTAAACTTCAACATTTATGAATTAATGTTGAAATAATTCATCTTTGAAAATAATGTGTTCAATCTAAAACTATTACAAATTTTAAAATAAATATTGTTGTAGATAGAATTAAACCCATATTATTTGAATTATGTATATAATATTGTACTTCTATATTCTACTTTAAATACATTACCAAATCATTTATATATAATCAAGACTATTTGTAGATGGTCAAAAGCTGCATATAAGTAGGGATTCCGCATATGATGCCTTAAAATACTGCTTAGAGAGGCAACTCCAAGTGTTTTTGAGCAAAGTATTTCAGATTGGCGTCCAGTCAGACTCTAAACCATATGATTACAAAGAGACTAAATATCTGGCGTGGTATCTTGCCAGTCTGCCTGTTCTTTCTCTTTGTTGCGCTTGTTTTGTTTTTGTTTTGTTTTGTTTTTCGAGATTGAGTTCTTTAAGATTGATTTAAGCTTTGCTGGCAGCCTGTGTTTGTTGCTACCCATAATTCACTGCTCCAGCTCATGACAGACAGCGCAGCTCTGGATCGGCCGCTACAGCTCTGTGATGGATTACTCCAGACTAAATGCATCGCTAAAGACGCACACACACAACCTTTCTGAATTGTTAACCAATTTTCTTATTTGTGAAGCAGGTTAAATACACAAACATGCACCCAGCATAACACAGCTAATCCTTTATAAACATTACACACCAAATTACGTGTGCAAATTCATCACACAAACACACGACAAGTCGCACAAACAACAAATGTGGCCCCTCTGGTTGGGCCTCCTTAACAAGGTAATGCATCATAAATTCATTTGGCTCCCAGTAAACATTGTTGAAAAATGAGAGTGATGGATCTGTGTGTGTGTGTGTGTGTGTGTGTGTGTAAGAAAGACTGGCACTCCTGCAAAGATTTTTTTAGGGTACCGTAGGCGAGTTCCTGACGCAAAGTCTCTCCTGATGGGTAGGAAACTTAATTATGCTGCCTTACAAGAGACCTTTACTGCGTCTGAAATGGTGTGTGGTATGCTAAACCATTTAGAGTTTGCTATTTTTGAATACAAGTAAGCATTTGCTTTTAAAAAAAGATAGAAAGGAAATCTGTATCACGTTTATTAGTGGTTTCATTTGTTTGTTATTATTTTATGTGCTTTTAGTCATTTTTGTTGACATTTTTTAGATTTTACTCATTCATTCATTTTCTTTTCAGCTTAGTCCCATTATTAATCTGGGGTCACCACAGCGGAATGAACCGCCAACTTATCCAGCATATGTTTTACGCAGCGGATGCCCTTCCAGCTGCATTCCATCACTGGGAAACACCCATACACTCTCATTCACACATTCACTAGGGACAATTTAGCTTACCCAATTCACCTGTACCGCATGTCTTTGGACTTGTGGGGGAAACCGGAGCACCCGAAGGAAACCCACGCAAACACAGGTAGAACATGCAAACACCACAGAGAAATACCAACTGACCCAGTCGAGGCTCGAACCAGCGCCCTTCTTGCTGTGAGGCACCGCTTAGATTTTACTCTTTATATTTAATTAGTTCAGTTTTATCTTTGTTTAGTAAGTTTAATGCTACAAGCCTGTAAAATGTGTTACCATGGCATAATTTCGTCTACATGTTTTTGATATGATATTTATATTTAATTTCAGGTACATTATTCTTTTTTTTTGGTTCAGAATTGTTTTTTAAGCATCAATATAATTAGTAATCAATCAAATTAATCGACTATTGAATTTCTATTGCAATTGTAATTGCACTTTCTTTGGTCATTTTATAACATTTTTATTTGTATTAGTTATTTTATTAATTATTGCAAGTCAGCATGTCATCAATCCCAGACTGCGGTACAGTAAGAAATTAGATTTTATTTTTATTTCATATTTTGGCCCAAATTTGCCAAAATTTTTCAAAAGTGGTGAAATTACTATCAGAATGTGTTGCAATATGCATAGATTGGGGAAAATCCAAAATGAGTATTTTAGTGAAGGAAATGATGCCTAATTTTACTAATTCAGTCCAGAATTCTATCAATAAACATAAATTGATTGATTGAATTGATTCTCTTTGATGATGAATGCACTTTACTCATAGAATGTGATTTTTGCAATAGTTGTTGGTTATGTAGAGCACTTAAATCACTCTCTTATAAGGTTCTGCATCTTTTAAAATGCACTCTTATTAGACAGCTGTCTATATAGGCAGTGAGACAGGTCACTAAGTTTTGGAATGAAGCTTGTGAGTTGCTATATAAATGTTTGTGGGCGACTGAACAGACATTGACTCATACACATGTTTTCAGGTCATGGGCTGCTAATCTTTATGGTGGTCATTTAGCTGTGGAGAAACCTTTGAGAAAGAGGGCGAAAAAAACAGTAGCAGAGAGCGAATAACCAGGCTGGAAAGTGTGATATCCCACTGCAGTGACCATGCTGTTAGAGGAGACTTGTGCTTTCCATTTTGGGATTCAGCTGCGTTTGCACTGAAGACACTGACAGTCTCAGCACCTTTGCACCATCAGGAACAATAAGACCTCACCTGGTGCACACATACATAGATTTTTTTCCCCCACCAGTATCTGTGCATGCTGAAAGATTCGCTCACTTAAAACACACTCTTTTTTTGGTAAAAACTCATTATTTGCACTTGCAGTTGCAATTATCGCTGCCCATTTTTTTTCTTCCCCTCCATCCTCTTAAAATGAGGAGCAGCAGCCCTGATGCAGTGATTAACTCTAAATTGCAACAGCTGTTGATGGCAACTCCAATTAAGACTGCGGGCATCAATTTACCGGCAATCTATAGCATTAGTGAGGTTTCATCTTTTACCAGCCCTGTTAACCACCCAATGGTGACAGAAGCCTGTCACTCAAGCCTGCAAATTACTGGGATTGGTCAGGGAATAGAGAGTGTGTTGCTTTAGGGTGGCCGTCGGTTGACATGGATGGCATTTATGTAGCTTAGGAAGATGTGCTGTCACCATTGTGTCCTTGAGAAAGGCATTTTGGCGCACTCATGCACGTGTTGTATGTGGAAACGTGCTGAGCTCAAAAGCGATTGTCCCTCCACCTCCTCCTCCTCGAATGGCTTGCAGCCACATTTCATTTTAACAGAATGCGTAAAGTACATTGTTTATGATACAACATTTTGTTTGGAAGAAAACAGGATAAAAAGCACTTTTGTTAATAGGTCGCCAGATCACGGCGGCGTGATTAGCATCTCTTTTTATCTTATCTGTGCCAAAGACACTAGGAATACTCCTAGTAATACTCCTTTTGGTCACACAAATAAGGGTTGTACACTATTCGAATCTGTTAGGTGTCTACTTTTTTTGTCTACACTCACAATAACAACAAAAGTGTGTGCTCTTGCAAAATAAGGAAAATAAACTGTGCGCGTTCTTTCTTTTGTCCCTCTGCGAACTTTTTTCACGTCATTAAATGAACTGAAACTTTACGAAAACAAGACACAGAGACATGAGACATATATCTATAGAAAGCTTGAAGTGTCTACTTTCAAATGCAGTGAGTGCATGTTGAAAACAAATATTGCAGAAAAAGCTTACTAAAACAAAGTTACTAGGTTGTCAGTTTTTACATTTACTGAGGTTGTACTCTAAATGGTGCAAACCAGACCTATTATAAACCTAAATATACAAATTCAACTGAGTTCAATCTGAAAAATATACTCTTCAAGTAATAATAGATTGTTTGTTGTCATGTAAATAAACAGAAAACACTTGAATCACAAAATACGTAAACTGTGAATTAACAGATATATTTTACAGTGTATTCAGACACACCAGAAGCAACAATGGATGCATCTACACTGCAGATCTTGATGGACAGTTCAAATTTTTTGACTGTATCCAATTCTTTGGACGACCCGCTTACATCTTCTTTTTAAAGTGGCTCGTATCCAATATCTGCATTTACACTACACACAGCAAAGATGCATTGACCCGGAAAAAAAGATTGGGCGCTGACTGACAGATGCAATAATAAAATCTTTTTTTTTCTTCAATCCTTTATTTAATCTGCTCGCTGGGTTTAATTTTGTTCATGTATATTAATATAGCATCTTTAAGCACTGTGTTATTTCTCACTCTCAACACTACTACACATGATTTTTTTGACAAGTTGATTTGTAATAGTTTATAACATAAAAGTTTACATTTGGCCATCTTTAATCAAGGCTTTTTTATGCACAATTTGACTAAAATAGCGTGTTTACATGATGTATGGGATATTTTTTTATTGTTCACAGATCACATGTTGCTTTTCTTTCTCTCCCTCTCTCTCTCTCTCTCTCTCTCTCTCTCTCGCTCGCTAACTCTCATTAACATGTTTAAACTGACACTTGCTACATAACAAAATAAAAAAAATTTGTCCTTCTATATGATATTTTAAGAATAAATGACTCATGCAGTACTATGTTTCAAAATGACAGCATCAGAGTTGACGACTCGCATTGACTGGTGAAAATCTGATGCATGTATCCAATTCATATATCAAATGAGGCCCAAACCTGATCTGATTATTTCGGAATCTATGTGATTTTAATCCTGCTCATGCGTACATATACAGTCAAGCCTGAAATGATAAATAGTCAAGTTCGAAATTATTCACACCCCTGGGGTATGAGTAATTTTGGGCATGACTGTATGTGATCTGTGCCACATACTGAGAAAAATTGGAATTGGGTCACTTGAACAATGCGATGTAAATGCAGCCAAAACACAGCATGTTGACAAGTATTTTCATAAACGACATTTGGATACATTGTTTAAATATATAGTGAGTGAGAGCCATCCTTCAGAAAGAGCATTGAGCTGCCCCTTGATGGTGAAGCAGTTAAGTGTAAAAAATATATTTTGCAAAAATATATAACATTTCATTAACATTTTTTCAGCACATTTCCTTCAAATATTTAATTCAGCAACAATTAAAAAAAAAAATTCAGTAGCTCGGATCTTATCAAGATTGTGGAAACTTCGTAATGTTTTCTGCTACAGAAATGGTGGCACTGTGGATGCAGATTATGGGACAGTAATAGATAAATAAGATCCCCTTCCGATGTCACTAGGGGAGCAAAATCTGAGAGATGCATTTTTTTAGATGCTTGCAGAAAAGGCTTACTAAAACAAAGTTACTAGGTTGTCAATTTTTACATTTACTGGGTTTGTACTCTAAATGGTGCAAACCAGACCTATTATAAACCTAAATATACAAATTCAACTGAGTTCAATCTGAAAAATATACTCTTCAAGTAATAATAGATTGTTTGTTGTCATGATGATGATAGTATTGCAAACAAAGGTTGTAGCTCTTCTGTGTTTCAGCACTATTAGCAACCAGTTTATGCATACTGTGTCTGAAGCCACCTTTTCAAGCGGGCCAGAGGCTGGTTCAGCGACCCGCGCCCGGCCACAGTCTGGAGCGATCACACTAGTCAAACAAAGCAGACTCTGGAGGTCAAATGAGCTTGGGCATGATGTAGATCGCCTAGCTTGAGTACAACAAAGTCAATGTTTTCTGAAACCAAACATCATGCTGTTGCTTTTAAGAGTTTTGGCATGATGAATTGTTTTTGATAGAAGAGATGGGAAATCAATTGTGGAGTGAAAAGTGGGAAGGAAATGTGCACCAGCAAGGAAAAAGAAAAGACAAACATGCTTATAATCAAAGTACTAGCAAACAATTCTGTGTAAATTGGAAAATAATAATAATAAATTGAATAATAATAATATAATAGCAAATAATATTTAACCTTTGAAATTTATTATATTTAGTTCATTTATTATAGTATTATAATCATTTATATGGGTTGTGGACATGATGATTTTGGTGATTTTATGAAAATAAGGGATTTTATTAATACAATAGGTTAAAGAAGTATCAAAATATGGGTCAATAAATGTTCCTTCCTCAACAGATTTATGTTAAAAAAATCAACACATTTATTCTGACCACATTTATTCTATACGTTTTAAAATATAATGAAAGTGACCATACTAAATCTCATCATCTTTTAAGTGAAATAAATGTTCTTGTTGACAAATGAGTGAAACTGGGTTTGAAGGATAGTGGTAAAATAGAAAGTGTATGTGTATGTGTATGAAAGTGAAATGTGTATCTTTAAATAGAGTCTAACTTTCATCAAACGATTCCTGTTGCAAATATGCCTGAAAAGATATTTTGCTACACTGTAAACAATGTTGGCTTCCACACAATTGATTTGTGTTGGGACAACATGAAGGAATTAAGTTGGCTTATTAGTTTTTACAAATTTAAGTTGATTGAACACAATATAATTAAGACCCCCAAAGAACTCAAGAATTGTGTTGTTTCAGCTCATTTTAAATAAGTAGTTTGAAAAAACAGCAAATGTCATTTTTTGAGCGTACATATAGCGTGTATAAACTATTATTACACCGGACAACATTTTAGTGGCTGTCATTTACATAGAGCTTTATTCATTTGTAATTAATATAATCACTCACCGGCATCATCACTTTATTAGGTACACCTGCCAACTGCCAATGCAACTGCAAATTTCTAATCAGCCAATCACATGGCAGCAACTCAATGCATTAAGGCATGTAGATATGGTCAAGTGATTTAAATGACTTTGAACGTGGCATGGTTGTTGGTGCCAGATGGCCTGGTCTGAGTATTTCAGAAACTGCTGATGTACTGGAATTTTATTCTACTGGGCCCTTTAGTACCAATTGAGCATCGTGTCAACACCACAGCCTGCCTGAGTATTATTGCTGACCATGTCCATCCTATTATAACCACAGTGTACCAATCTTCTGATGGCTACTTCCAGCAGGATAACGCACCATGTCATAGAGCGTGGATCATCTCAGACTGGTTTCTTGAACATGACAATGAGTTCACTGTACTCAAATGGCCTCCACAGTCACCAGAACTCAATCCAATAGAGAGCACCTTTGGGATGTGGTGGAACAGGACATTCGCATCATGGACGTGCAGCCAACAAATCTGTAGCAACTGCATTGTGACGTGTTATCATTTCAATATGGACCAAAATCTCTGAGGAATATTTCCTGTACCTTGTTGAATCTATATCACGAAGGATTGAGGCAGTTCTGAAGGCAAAAGGGGGTCCAACCCTGTACTAGTAAGGTGTACCTAATAAAGTGGCCGGTGAGTGTATTTTAAATTAAAGTAATTCTCAGTATCCAAACCTCCTTTCACCATCATGTAAAGACAGACAGAGTGGGAATGAGATGAAAATTGATCACCTGGCCGGTTTAGTGACAAACGGGTCTTTGTATGGTCCCGTGGTGTTAATCGAAAGATGGTATCGATTTTATCATTCGTTTTTAAACAACCATCATTGTAACATCCTAATGGTTCTTCTAGGCCTTCTATTCTTTCCCAAGCCTCCCTTTGGCCTCGGCTGGCAGAGCTCCAACTAGAGCACTATGTCCCTATGGGCTAATCAGCTGAGCACAGGCCCATCGGCTGGCCTGTTAGTTCTGGCTGTAATGCAGGCGCTGGGAATGTGTGTGTGAGCTTCCCAGCCCTGTTTAATCTCTCCTCTCCCTGGAATGCTGATACTCTGAAGTGCTGGACCGTTCTGAGTAGAGCCGGAAAGAAATATTGAGCAAGAAGGCATGGACAGAGCTTGGACATCTCCGTCGACGAGTGTGTACTTTTTTTTTTAACATGGTGTTTTAAAATTTAAACTATCCACTATATTTTAGAAAAGATCTCCATTTACACTAGTACAAGACTAAAAAGGCATGTCAGAAGCTAAAGGTAAAAATTATAGAAATTATAGTACACAATTGTAGCCTATGTATATCTAAAATTATTAAATAAACTTATAATGGCGTTTCTTATAAACAACTATTAAATAGCACTGGAAAAAAATCACGTCTAAGTTTGGTAAAAAATCCTTTTATTATTACTAGTTTTCAGAACTGAACATGAATTAAAAAACAGATAATGTAAGTAGGGCCTCACAGTGGCGCAGTGGGTAGCACGATCGCCTCACAGCAAGAAGGTCGCTGGTTCGAGCCTCGGCTGGGTCAGCATTTCTGTGTGGAGTTTGCATGTTCTCCCTGTGTTGACGTGGGAGAACATGCCCTCCGGGTGCTCCGGTTTCCCCCACAAGTCCAAACACATGCGGTACAGGTGAATTGGGTAAGCTAAAAAATTGTCCCTAGTCTATGTGTGTGAATGAGTGTGTGGATGTTTCCCAGTGATGGGTTGCAGCTGGAAGGGCGTCCGTTGCGTAAAACATATGCTGGATAAGTTGGCGGTTCATTCCGCTGTGGCGACCCCAGATTAATAAAGGGACTAAGCCGAAATGAAAATGAATGAATTAATGAATAATGTAAGTAGCTATATACTGTAATTGTGCTACAATGTTGTTTATACAATAAAAAACACAATTATTATTATGTATTTTATTATTATTCAAAAAGTAATTACTTTTTGAATGTAATGTATGCTGTTCATAATAAATACCAGATGAGAGCAAGATAGAAAATATGTATTTACAATTAACTATGCAAGCAACAATTATATTTATTTATATATATATTTCTTTATTATTAAAACACTTTTTACTGCACTCATGTTCCAGTATCCATGTAAAACATCATTTGTCATCAGCAACCATTTAAACTGCGCAGTTTAATTCTTTTTCTATGTGTTTGGTTTCATGCTATGGTGTTAAGTTAGCAATGCTATGCTATATTGTGCACATGCTTAGGCACACTCCCAAGTTTAATCGTTTTAACTCAAAAACAATGCAAAACAGTTTGTATGACACATTGTTGGTCATACAGATACCAGATATAGTTTCAGACTGATATAGTTTTCTTCTTTGTAGTGTGCAATGACTCAGTGTAATGGTCATATGATCAGGGCTTGATGAATCAGAGAGTGATCTACAATGATCCAGAATGATCCAATCGGAGAGAGAAAATGAGCATCAATCCCTTCATTTTCAAAAGTCTTTGTTTTGGTTTGTCTACACTGAAACACAACCCTGGAGTCAGGCTAAAATGGGTTCTGCAGAACCTCTTGAGAAGTGTGGAGGCCAGGAAAAGACGCAGATGCCTACTAAAGAATGTGCGTAAATCTTGTGCCATTTTAGGCTCAGACCGCACATACAGATGCATTAGTTTGCATGAAAGGTTCCGCCCTTGACTTTGCTTCTCCTGCAGATAAAGTCTGTAACGAGACTCCTGGGCTCCAAACGGTTTAGATATTATTAAATATTTATGTTACGTTCATTAAGCATTTAAAAACTATTTATAGAGCCATCAGCGAGAGTGGCATGTTCCTCCATCAGTAGCTGTGTGAATGCAGTGTGCGCTTTTTTCTTTCACTGAGCTGCTGTTAGAGAGAATTAAACAGAGCGTACTGACTGTTTGGTGACGTTTTGAGCGGGGCCAGAGCTGTCCCGTCCGACAGGAAACACAGGGGTCTAGGTGAGATGCGGATTGCTATGACATTCACAGATGCTTGCTGAATCCCCATCGCTCAGTTCTGAGAAAGGCAGCAGCAGCAGCAAGGACAGAATGAACTCTGGCTGCTCGGTGCACTGTGTCATACGGAAATCTACCTCTTTTTTTTCTTAGTCCCTGTGGTGACAATAACTTTTGTGTTTGCTTGTTTATTGTTTAGACACTCAGGCCAGGAACAAGCGGTTTATGAAAGATCTGTTCTGTTTGTTTTTTTCCTTTAATGTATTTTTCCTGTTATAGTTCTGCTATTCTCATAATCTATTTTCTAGTTATGATAAATAATAATTAGTTTTATATTTGGAAATGACATTTCTGTTGTGTGCTATTTAGTGTTTTTATGTTATTTTTCAAATCCCTGTTTTATAAATTTATTCATTTTCCTTCGACTTAGTTCCTTGTTTGTCAGGCGTCGCCACAGTAGAATGAACCACCAACTATTCCGACACGTTTTACGCAGTGGATGCCCTTCCAGCCACAACTTAGTACTGGCAACATGTTTTAAATCTGATTACTGTTTTTAAAACTACAGTAATGATAGTGTTTTTCAGATCACATAGTTAATTATAATCTGATTTCCTTCCTCTTATTGATTTTAGTTCAAGTAGTGGTCATTTTATTGTGTGTTTGTTCCATTTTTTATGTTTTCTGATCACAATATACAGTAAGGTTTGATTACTTCAGGTTGTTAGTTAATGTATTTGCTAGCACTAAAGGGGGTCGCACACAACGGATGCGTCACAGAGCGCCATCTGAATAGTTTTAAATTATATGACATTTGAATGTTCGCATCCGGTGTGCGACCCCCTTAAAAATGAACAATACTTGTGCAGCATTTATTAATCATAGTTTACTAATACATGATTAAAAGTGCTTGTTAGCATTAGTTAGTGCACTGTGAGTTAACAGTTTATTTTCATTAGCTAACGTTGACATAGATGAACAAATAATGTAATAAATGTACGGTTCATTATTTATTTATTTATTGTAGTAAATGCATTACTAACATTAAAGGGGACCTATTATGCCCCTTTTTACAAGATGTAAAATAAGTCTCTGATGTCCCTAGAGTGTGCAGTTTTTAGTTTTAGCTCAAAATACTACACAAATAATGGTTTTTAACGTTTTGAAATGGCCCTTTTTAGGCTTTGATTCGAATTGTGCCGTTTTGGTGACTGTCGCTTTAAATTCAAATGAGATTGTGTTCCCAGCCCCTTTTTAAAAAGAGGGTGGAGCTATAAACACCTATGTGTCACCATAGCAGCATATTTAAAACTCTGATGGGAAACGACTGCTTCTCACTCAGGGCTGTTTATCCTAATAAGGGAGAGATTGTCACTAATGGGCGGGACTTTCACACTCTGATGACATGTACAAAGGGAGAATGTCAATCAAAGTATTTCTTCAGACTGTTTTTATCAAGTGTGATTATAAAAAATATAATTAATAAATTTTACCATTAGATGCTGGCTGTATTCACACATTAAGGAACATAACTGTGTTTGAATCGCTTATAAAAGTGATTTTTGCATAATAGATCCCCTTTAACTAATTAAGTGTTACCGTTTTTCTTATGTCTATGCATTTTTTGTTTTATTTAGTTATTTTATTTTTAACTAAGTTGACATTAGAGATGCACACCACTCCTACATGTATGATTCAACATCCACATTTATGCGGTAACAATACAATAAGGTTGTATTAGTTAATGTTAGTTAATGTATTTACTTACTTGAACAAATGTGCTTACAGTATTTGTTCATCTTAGTTAACGTTAATCAAAATACAGTTGTTCATTGTTAGTTCATGTTAACTCACGGTGCATTAACTAATGTTTCCAAACGTGAATTTGGATGTTGATAATGCATTAGTAAATGTTGATTAATAAATGCTGTACAATTATTGTTCATAAGTAGTTCATGTTAGTAAATACATTAACCAATGAAACCTTAAAGTGTGACCATTTATGCTTTTTTGTCTCTATTCTATCATTTTTTCAGCCTTTGTCCATCACCCAAAACCAGTAAACAGTCTTATTTTGGATTTCGCATGCAGAATCTGAGTAGTATAATTTGATCAATTCAGTAGCCTGACCCAGACGTAAGGTGAAAGACATTAGAGTTTTACACAAAGAGAAAGACGGTGCTGGAGACGCTGTGTCCTCAGGTTATGATGGAGACTCGCATACATATGTTCATCTAACGTTTCAAAATAAAACCCCAGGAACAAAAACATGGCCTTCGCTGAATCATTTTGGATTCATACTGATCCTTGAAGATATATCACACACACAGACACACACACACACACACACACACACACGCGCACACGCACACGCACACACACACGCACACACGCACACACACACACAGCTCTGTTTTCAGTCTCATTCAGGTGGCCTGAAGGAAGGGCCGGTGTTTTCATTTCATATTCATAAATCATTCATACATCTCAGAATGGCCGTCCTTTAGAAAATCAGGCCCTCGTCTTTATATTGAGATTCGTAATCCCCCCGACCTGTCAGTCTCTCTCAGCGCAGCACTTTGACGAGAGTGACACGTTTATGAGATATTTGCACTGAGCTCTTATTCTTTTGTATGCGTGAGGCTTTGGCTCCAGTACAATTAAATACATGTTTCAGGCTGAGGACGAGGGTGCAGTTCAGTGGGAAAACATTAACCCCATTGCCTCATGGGAAGAGGGTCAGCCCTTTAATCTGAAGGTGCTTCTGCTGAAAATATGCAAGGTGATGTATTATGTATGCTGTTAATCGGTAGTTTATATTAGGGCTGCATAATATATCGTTTCAGCATCAATATCGCAAAATCGGCAATAGTCACATCACAGGATCTGCAATGTCAGATAAAGTTAAGTTTGGTTTTAGTTTATTTATGCTTTAGGAAATTTGAGTGGGATTATAGTTGGCCAGGACCACATTGTGAAGTTTAAGATTTATGGAGTGAAAGATTTTTATTTGCTTGTTTGCTTTGTTTTTAAGGCCTATGACTGTGAGATTTCAAGTGTAATTAAACCATTTGTGTTTACTGATCACATTTGTAGTTTATATATATATATATATATATATATATATTATTTTTATACAATGAAGACTATGCAGTGTTGTGTATTTACATTTGATTATTTAATTTCTGTACTGGAATAAAGTTAGGACTCTCCAGAAAGCCATATAATGCTGTCTGTTTAATTCATGCATATTATCTGTTCTACGAAATCATCCCAATCAATATAAAATGATGAATTCTTTCTAAATTGAGCCATTAAAGTCATCTGGTCAAATTTTGTTCATATCGCAATATATCATAAAAAATATAGCAGAAAAACAAAACATTGCAATGCCAGTTTTTTTCTAATATCGTGCAGGCCTAGTTTATATTGACATCTAAAATTTCAGTTACTAAACTGAAATAAATAAAATTATAACAAAAATCTTAACAATAAAATAAAATGATTTGTAAAAAAGCAACAATGCATTAAACGGATAGTTCACCCAAAAATGCAAAATTCTGTCATTATTTACTTACCCTTAACTTGTTTCAAACCTTTAACAGTTTCTTTCTTCTGTTGAACACAAAATAAGATATTTAGAAAAATGTTGGAAACCTGTAACCATTGACTTCCACAGTATCTGTTTTTCCAACTATGGACATCTAAGGTTACAGGTTTCCAGCTTTTTTCCAAATAAGTCAATAGTGGTTAAATTAAGATATTAAAATAATTTCTGAAGGATCATGCAACACTGAAGACTGGAGTAATAGCCACTAAAATTTCAGATTTGACATCACAAGAATAAATAACATTTAAAATTACATTTAAAAAACATATTTAAAAAGGAGAAAGCTGTAATAATATTTAAAGCATTGTTTTTATTATACTTTTTGAAACATTTTGCAGCCTTGGATTGCCTTTTAATAATAATTTAAAATCTTTTAAAAATGATTTAAAAAGCAATTGGAAAAACTATGAGAAAAAATATATAATAATAAAAGAGTTATAAAAAACAGTGAAATGGTCAAATATACACAGTCTGAAAGAAACAGAACTCTTAAATAATAAACTGTTCTTTCTCTCTCTTAAGATCGCACTGGCCGCTCACAGCCTCTATGATAGTCATCCAAATGCATGAGTTTTATCACAGAGGAGCAGCACAAATTGTTCTTTTATGGATGTCACCCTGAAAAACAATTACCTCCCAAATAGTGCTTGATATGCTGTTAGTTTACACGTTCCATGATTAAATGTTTTAAGGAATTTTTTATGATTTCCTATTAACATTTTTATGGTTTTATTATTTATTATAATTGTATATCCAAACCTTTTTCTGCTCTATATAACGGTCATTTTGGAGCGTCTTTAAGAACACGTGCACAAGTAGTGTGTGATGATTTGCCCACTTGAAATGCCCTGCGTGGGACATTCAATAACCTGTTTGGATCTCAGCCAGCGAGTGAGAGTGTGGAGAACATCTGGTGTGTGAGGAGATATCATAAAGCAGCTACAGTTGCTCTTTTAATCACTTTCACTTTAATAAAAGAGCGATGGACTCCTGCAGGGCCGGGCCTCACACATCACCAATGGAGAATTTGCACACATATGTCAGATCAGTCCTGAACTCAGCAGCAGGTCGCCATCACTCACAGCAAGACCACCAACACTTTCTCCTTTCACTTTTGTTTCGTTCTGATGTAAATACATCCCATTCTCTCTGGATGTTTTTTTTTTTTTTTTTTTTTTTTTGTAGAGGAAATCATTTTATTTGTCTTTTAATAATAAATATTTGCTGCATTATATGTATTGGTATTTGTAGCAATACATATAAAATAAAACAAATGTATATATATATATATATATAGAGAGAGAGAGAGAGAGAGAGAGAGAGATTAGAGAGAGCGATGCACAACAAGTCTGTTCAACAAACATAGATAAAAATGTAAATATTTTTATTATTTAAAATATTTATTTTATTTGAATATATTTTAAAATTAATTTATTCCTCTGATTTTAAAGCTGTTTTTTTACAATAATCCAGTTAAATTATCATATATATATATATATATATATATATATATATATATTTGTCCATAGTGTATGTGTGTGAATGAGTGTGTATGGATGTTTCCCATACATGGATGTTATGGGTTGCAGCTGGAAGGGCATCCGCTGCGTAAAACATATGCTGGATAAGTTGGCGGTTCATTCCGCTGTGTTGACCCCAAATTAATAAAGGGACTAAGCCGAAAAGAAAATTAGTGAATGAATGAATATATATATTTATATGATGTGTGTGTATGTTTTTAGCATGTGTATGAATACTTGCAATGCAATTAGCCTTATTTATTATGGAAATGTTTAAAAATGTTCCCCCACAGAATATTATTGATCATCAGTTGAGATTTTTATGCAAATTTGGTTCAGTTTTTTTTTTTTTGGTTCAGTGTTTCCTCTGTACATTTTAGCTAGGGCTTCAAAGAGACAGTTGCAATATGTTCTTTTAGTGTGCAAGTGCTTTAATGCTGCTCATTTTGGCCTTTGCTCACACACACATCTAAACCCCTTGAACAGCCAGCACACTGTCTGTATGTGGTGTGTGGTCCTCTCAGACCCCCATTAGCCATCCTCACAGTGTCTCTAGAAGAGGCCATCAGCACAACAATAGATTCCAGCAGTGTGTGTGCAAGACACAGGTACTGTAGAGATGAACCCAGCTAAAGCCCTCTAGCATCTCACGGCCTTCATTTACACCGCTTTCAGCTTTAACAGCTCACTCTTTCTCTCATGTTTCTCGGGTGAACCATCGCAAAAGCAGCATGGAAGATCGGGCTGTAATACAAGGATGGTTGTATTCTCAGATAAACGTTCAAACGTAACTGGAAAAGACACTTTGTAGCAGGTAAACAAGGCATCCTCACCTGGATATTACATTTAGCTGATTTCACAATTTTTGCATCCTTGGTAATTGTATGCTCAGCTAAGAGGGAGTGTTAGCTAACTTTCTGGAAAGGTTCTCTCAAAGTTATGAAACATTATAAAACATTCTCCTTGTAATGGATATTAGGGCTGGATGATATCATATCACGATATAAGTCATTTAAAATCTTGATAACGATATATAAAATGATAAAGTACCATTTCTGTAAATGTAGAAATATAAAATAAAGATTAATAACATGTAAAACACTTTTTTACATGTTTACAGGTCATACAAAATATATTGCTAAATAAAATACAAAATGTAAACATGTAAAGTAAAAAATGTAAGCGGATCACTGTGCTTTTGTAACAAAAATATATCTAATCTTTAAATTATAAACTCAAATCACTGACGTCCGGCACGCTGCCAAATGTACATTCTAGACTTCTTGAGTAATATACTGCATAACATAACTTGTTCTTCATCAACCTCTTTGGTGAACAATCTGTGTGGTGAGGGGTTACCATAAGACGCATCTATTCTGTTTTACATCATGTGTCTTTACACAAGGGCATTGCTCACACAGAACCTGAATAAAAAACTTGGAAAAAGATGTATAGCTCGACGTTTAATGTTGCATTCTCAGCTAGTTCATTCACTTTAAATTGCTTAGTTTGTCCACAAGGTGTCTGAAAAGAAAAGTAGTATATGGTACATAAACAACAAACCATTGCTTAACTGTTTGACTGCGTGTTAGGTCCCCAAAATGTTCAACACACCCATAAAAAGTATTAGACTTAGGTGGGCTGTTTTTGGCCCAACTATGCTGCAAGTTTAGACCAATAATATGCAGTCTAAATATGTGACTATGTAACGATTGGCATTTATAATGTTCGACTGTGTGTTCTCTCCACAGCAACAAGAGCAGGACCCCACTAACTTGTACATCTCCAACCTCCCGGTTTCGATGGATGAACAAGAGTTGGAGAACATGCTGAAGCCCTTCGGACATGTCATCTCCACACGGATACTCCGAGATGCCAATGGGGTCAGCCGAGGGGTCGGTTTTGCCAGGTAACCTTGACAACAGACACTCTCTTTGGCACACGCAAGACTAGACAGAATGTTTGTGCAAGAGGGCACATATAAAAACATCCCTCGTTTTCTTTCTTTCCCTGCTCCCCCCCCCTCTCTCTTGTGTGGCGCGTGTGGGGCGGGTTGGCTGGTTTTCAGGGTCACTGGCTGTGTAAGAGATCCCAGCAGAGGCTGCATTTGTGTGTGTGTCTGTGTGTGTGTGTGTGTGTGTGTGTGTGTGTGTGTGTGTGTGTGTGTGTATGTATGTGTGTGTGTGTGTGTGTGTGTGTGTGTGTGTGTGTGTGTGTGTGTGTCTGTGTGTGTGTGTGCGTGCCAGCCAGGCAATTAGCCGTTCAGCCATGATTGGGTGAGCAGAGCTGAATGGGGCCGCACAGAGGAGAGGAGCCACTCCAGAGAGCACAGACTAAATCAAGACTCCCAGCAGCCCGAAACAAACACTATATAACACCCCTGCCGCTCTTTATTTTCCCTCTCTCCATCTCTCTCGGTCTCTCTAAATTAACATATAAGGATGTTTCTTCAATTACTAGAACTTTAATGTCCCAGTGGTTAAAAATAATAGATTTGAACTTGGTTTCGTAAAATGAGGATCACTGGGAACTTTTTGTCATACCTTCCTATTTTCCATTTAATTCAATTTATTTCATCAATTTATTCACTTATTGTATTATTAGTTTACTCTTTATATTATGCTAAAAGATTACAGATTACAAATTACAGTAGACTAATATTTTTACATGTATTATTTTACTCTTGAATGTGCAGATTTTATACCTATCTATCTGTCTATCCACCTATCCATCTATCCATCCATCATCCATCCATCTATTCATCTGTCTGTCTGTCTGTCTGTCTGTCTGTCTGTCTGTCTGTCTGACCATCCATCCATCTATGTTTTCCATCCATCCATCCATCCATCCAGTTTTCCATCCATCCATCCATCCATCCATCCATCCATCCATCCATCCATCC
>CAIGQW010055978.1:4499651-4511862 GCA_903798125.1 Danio choprae | reverse complement strand
CCATCCATCCATCCATCCATCCATCCATCCATCCATCCATCCATCCAGCCAGCCAGCCAGCCATCCATCCGTCCGTCCATCCATCCATCCATCCATCCATCCATCCATCCAATTGTCTGTCCATCTATCCATCCATCCATCCATCCATCCATCCTTACATCCATCGGTTCATACAATTGTCCATCCATCCATCCATCCATCCATCCATCCATCCATCCATCCACCTAATTGTCTGTCTATCTATTCATCCATCCATCCAATTGTCCGTCTATCTATCCATCCATCCATCAATGTAGATTCATCTATCTGGATTTATCTATCTATATGTCTGTCTGTCTGTCTATTTGTTCATCCTTCCATTTGTAATTCCGTCCTTCCATTTAGCAAAGAGTAAACAAGGGATTGAAATGAAATGTTTGAGACGTATATGATGTTCAAAGAAAATCAAGGGAAATATCAATTTCTCATCAAACCACTGTTGTACATTTATCAAATTATTCTAAAGTGTGCAAATATAATTTGACTGTATATTTATTATAGACAATAACGGAGCCACACTATTTGATCTAACAAAATTACATTAAACCAAATCAAAATGCATAATTTATGTATGGTGGAAATTACATTTGTTTTGATTCACAAACATGACATGATTTTTTTATCCATGCATATATGTGTACGGGTGTACGATATTGATAGACCTATTGAAGTTAACCTAGTGAGCATATGAAAAGTGTTTTAATAAGAGTTATTTAAGAGTTTATTTTCTGAAAGTGCGCATGGCCAAAAATGTCTACAGCTGATGAAGCGTCCATGAAGTAAAAAAAAAAGTGAAATATGTTGAGTTTCTTTTGCTGCAGTCATGACCGATAGCTTTAATTCTGATCGCTTCAAGCTGTGTGTTTCTCTTTCTGTCACAGAATGGAGTCCACTGAGAAATGTGACGTGGTGATTCAACATTTCAACGGAAAGTTCCTCAAAACCCCACCAGGAGTTCCAGGCAAGTGTCAACAACGCAGTGTGTTCTGACAATAATGTGTGCTAACCAGGTGCAAAGCCATAAAGTGACAATCAACCAGACATTTTGTGGCCCAATTGGTGTCTGTTTTTTTGGGGGGTTTTTGCAGCTCCGTCCACAGTAAAATCCCATTGCTCTAAAGTCCCTCTCCATATAGCTGTAAATTGAAAGAATAGTTCAGCCAAAATAACATAATTTACCCACCCTCATGTTGTTCCAAACTCATATTTTTTTGTGAGTAAATTATGACAGAAATCTAATTTAATTTGTTTTGGTTTGCTGTGATTCCGTTTTTGATTTTGACAGCATAATTATACCTTACAGCGTCAAGCTTTAGATATATACTAAACCCACGAGTTCAGCGGGATCCAAACCTCTAGTGTGAGGAAGTACACGTCCCCCAGCTTTGACTCACTCTGCTCATCAGCTTCATATGACAGGATCTGATTTATAGGTTGATTAAGGTTTAATTTAAGCCTGGTGTGCCTGAGGAAAACAGCTCCCAGAGGGCAGCTGAATGTGCGGCATATACCAGAAACAAACATTTATACTGAAGACAGCTTTTAGGACACATTTAACTTGCATTGTGTGATTTATTTCAAAGCGAAACACAATATGAAGGAATTATGATGGAGGATCGAACTTGATTTTATTTATATGGATTAAATTGGATTGTCAAAAAGGCTTTGATGTTATTTATTAACATTTTAAGGGAGGTTGGGGGGGGGGGTTCAATCATCATTTCAAAGACCAACCAGTAAAATGAAAATCAATTAAAGTTTTAACAATGTAAGGGCTTTTAAAAAATAAAACTTTTCACTTTTCTGCTTTATGTCCTAGAGAATTTGGCCCTGTTCACGTCCATTGTGACTACCATAATTCTGTATTTGCTTATTTTAATGGAGTCATGAATTTTTAAGATAAAGATTTAGATTTCTTTAGAATAAGCTAATTTCTGTTATGTTTTGATCCTCCTCATCAGGATGCAGCGTTTGAATAGGCATTGCAGATTCTAGGCTCAAACCTCATGTACACTGGGACATTAATCACTCGAACTTACTTTTTTCAAGACTTTTTTTATTTTCATTCCCAAGCATTTTTCACTGCCTATGAGCTGGGCAATGTTCAAAATCAGTCCCTGACATTAGATGGCACTTAAATAGAAACAGAAATCCTCCAATGCGCAAGGTGGCACTGTGCAGCTTTACGCTTCTGACACTCGCTTGTTGCACAGAAGAAGTCACAATCATGCTTTTCCTTTGCTGCGTCCCAAATGGCACAGTATACACTATGCACTTACACACTTAACAGGATAGTATATAAATGTAGTGGCGTCCCAAATGAAACACTAACGTTTTTTTACTAATTGGAAATTCAAACGATTTCCCGTGTCATTTGAGGATGCTAAATTACTGAAATAAATGACCAAACTACCAAATAGTAGCTGCCATGAGGATAACCACATTCACCATCACCAAAATAAATAATCAAACATCAGAGCCCGGTAGTTCCGCCCCTTCCTCTACTTAAGCAAAACTCCGGCCTTTGAGTGTGTGAAGTGTCCAACATTCCACTTCTTTTTAACGGTTAAATAAGTGCATCATCCGGGTATTTAAAGTGCACTTACTCTTTATAGAATAAAAAGAATATTTCAATGTGAATGCACTACTTGCACTATTTATACTACAAAATGGTGTAGAATAGTGCACAAGTATGCGATTTGGGACGCACGTCTTATGTGTTTTGTGTATTTTCTTGTGTATGCAGCGGGGAAAATAAGTACTGAACACATCACCATTTTTCTCAGAAAACATATTTCTAAAAGTGCCTTTAAATTTTTACCGGATGTTGGTAACAACCAAAGAAATCCACATATACAAAGAAAACAAATCTAATTAATTTAAAAATTAATTTATGCATAATAAAACAAAATGACACAGGGAAAAAGTATTGAACACATGAAGAAAGGAGGTGTAGAAAGGCAGTAAAAGCTCAGACAGCAGCTGAAATCTCTCAGTAGTTCTTCAGCAACCCTCTGCCCTTCTTCATTGTAAATGAATATTAGTTGCTTCAGTCCAACATCTACATTATCAGGATGATGAAGATGAAACCAGGGTGGACATTTCAGCAAGACAATGATCCAAAACACAGCCATGTTAACTCTCAAATGCATTCAAAGAAAGAAAATCAAGCTGTAGAATGGCCAAGCCAATCACCTGACCTGAATGCAATATAAAATACAAATGAATGATTAGATTTGATAGACGAGACCTGTATAAGCTCCACTACAGCACACAAACACCTGAACCTAAGTTTGCGGGAAAAGGTTATAAGCCATGAAGGTAAACTTACGATCGAATCCTATTTGATAAGCAATTCCTGTGTTCTCGGCTATAATAAACTCAAATAGCACCATTTGTTTAGTCATGAAGCGTTAAATGTCGGCGATAACGGCATGCAATAATTTTGTCCTGGTATGCACAAGCCTTCAGAAGCAAAAACAGCCACTGACTGGCTAATAGTTTACATATTAAAATTATTAAAAACGTTTTAGCATCCTTCATAGATGGACACTGATGTGATTTAGGTTAAAAAAAGATAAATACTCAACACATATCAAACAATCCATAATAACAGATAATAATAACAGTATTACTGTTGTATACAATGCAGTCTGCTCATCATCATCTTACTTTAAAATGAGAATTCAATCTCCAATTATCCCTTGTTGGTAAACAAATTTACAATAAAATGAAGTGAACAAAGGGCCAATTTCAAACTGAAGCAGTCTGAAACTTCTTTCAAATGAATAGATCAAGCGAATATTGAATTTCTCAGTACACAACCTCTTTAAAGAAAAAAAAAAAGGGGGGGGGGGGTTTCTTGGATTCAAAATTACTTTCCATTAATATGACCAAATGCTGTCATGACTATTCCTTTAAAAAACAATCCCACTTTCATACAGCTCCAAACACTCACAGTGCACACACAAATAATGTGTAAACAGTGTTGTTTAATAGTGTAGTTTTGCAATGCTCAGGGTATTTTCCTCAATAATGTGCTTGGTGTTTGTTCCCCCGCTGTTGCGGAGCTTTCTTGTTTCCCTAAGAGAGAGAAAAGGCGAGCAAAAGCTGTAAAAATTCAGCTGGAGAGGTTAGGGAGGATGAGAAAGAGAATATGTGATTCCTCTTGGATCCAGTGTGTGTGCGTGTGTGTGCGTGTGTGTGTGTGTGTGTGTGTGTGTGTGTTTGAGTGTGCGAGTGTGTGTGGGCTTGGGGGGGGTGTAAAAGCAACTGACAAGACAGAGAGAGAGAATAGGAAGAGAGAGATTGGAGAGGGCAGCCTGCAACTCTGGCAGTTGCTGTGTGATTTGTGGGGTGTAGCGTGTGGCTCGGTGTCAGACCCGAAGACAGAGGGATGATGGATGACTTCATCTATACCTCTCTCTCCCTTAAAGTCTCTCTCTCTCTCTCTTTCTCTCTCTCTCTCTCTCTCTCTCTGTCTCCTCAGTACTAACAGACTCCTGGCCAACTCAGTCCTGTCTGTACGTTTACACCGTGTCTTAACCTGGTGCGACAGGGAAAAGGCGACAAACAATAAAAATGTCTGCCATGTAAATCTGAGTTGCTGCTAAACAGCTGTGATTGCAACAAGCAATGAGCGTTTTTTGTTTTTTTCCAGTCACTTGGTTTCTATTTCTGCTGCATTTCAGTGTCCTCAGATGACATATTACATCTCTAGACATCATTCGGATAAAATTACATTCATTTACTTTTCAGCAGTTTAGGGTTTGTAAGTCTCAAAAAGGCTAAACTACAGTATAAAGTGTAATACTAAAAAATGTGATAATTCTGTTATCAATTTATATTTGTTATGTACAATTTTGGAAATGTTTTCTGATTTAATAGATTGGGGTAAAGCAGATTTTTTAGCAGACTTTATTTTAGTTTTTACCATCACATGAGTACTCATAAATAGCTCTAATATGTTTATTAGTATTCCTTTATTATCCTAAGTGTTCAAAACTGTTTGAAACAAGGCTGTTTTGCTGTTTTATATTTTTGTGGAAAAATTATTTTCATTGTGGCTGAGTGGTTAGCACTGTTGCCTCACAGCAAGAAGGTCGCTAGTTCGAGTCCCAGCTGGGCTAGTTGGCATTTCTGTGTGGAGTTTGCATGTTCTCCCCGTGTTGGCGTGGGTTCCCTCTGGGTGCTCTGGTTTCCCCCACAATCCAAAGACATGCGGTATAGATGCATTGAATAAACAAAATTGTCCATAGTGTATAAGTGCATGTGTGAATGCGAGAGTGTATGGGTGTATCTGAAATAGAGACTAAGCGAGAGTGTATCTGAAATAGAGACTAAGCCAAAGGAAAATTGCAGGTTGATGCATAAGGAAACTGTTATTGTTGCTTAAAATCACTATTTGTTACTTAGTATCTTAGTAAAAAACCCAGAAATTATGAAGACCATTTGATTCTCAATCAATAATTCAATTGTTCTGACTCAAGAACAAATTATTCTGGTTTTCAATTAAGAGCAAGCGACTGTTCAAAAAGAAAAAAGAAAGCATATTAGATATCGCCATATTCTTTTAAATTATAGTCAGGCAGGCCCATTTTTTTATTCATTAGATGATATCTATTAAAAATGTTCAGGACCTCAAAATACGAATTAATTGTTAAATCAGGTTGCTCCCCATCCATGTCCATTGTGGGAAAAAAACGCAGTTTAAACATTCTTCAAAGCTTCTCCATTTGTGTACCATAAAAGAAAGAAAAGTTTCAAACATCAAAAGGGACAGTAACTAAAGACGGGCAGTCCATTTCTGGGTGAACTTTCCCTTTAAAAAGCCATCTTGAAAAAAAGAAAAAAACTTGTGCGAAATGAAAGTCAGAGAGTGAGAATGAGGTGATATTGTGCTCTTTAAAGTCGGGAATATTGCTACAATCTTCAGCCTTCTGATAATGCATTCAGCCCTGAAAAGGAGCCATGCATGTATTGATATCCAGGTTTAAAGCTCAAAAATAGCACCTCATCGATTTTTCTCTCCCTTTTTTTCCATCTTTCCATCTATCTCTCACTTACTATCTAGTAAGTGGATCACACAGGCCTGTGGAATAACTGTGTTTTGTACAAGTGCTGCCTCTTGAATCTCGCTGTGCACGGAAGATTCTCTCAAACAGGTGTAGTGTTATTAAAACATCAGATATAAAAGATCAAATCTGCTGTGTGCTTTTACAGAAAAGCATTGTGCACTTGGACTGCGCCTATTCTTCCTGCACTGGTTGCTTGTTGAATATTTTATGCGTGTGTTTTATTTAAGAGAGAAAGAATGAAAAGAAAACTACATATGTATTTATCTCTTAAAGGGATAGTTCAACACATTGGAAATTCTATCATCATTTACTCATCCTCATGAGTAACTGGTTTTAAACCCTTAAGAAAGTCTGTTCAACTTCAGAATACAAATGAAATCTGAGAGTTTTCTGTTAGGGATATACAGTTGAAGTCAAAATTATTAGCCCTCGTGTGAATTTTTTTCCTTTTCAAATATTTCCCAAATTATGTTTAACAGAGCAAGGAATTTTTCAGAGTATTTCCTATAATATTTTTTCTTCTGGAGAAAGTCTTATTTGTTTTATTTCGACTAGAATAAAATCAGTTATTAATTGTTTTAAAACCATTTAGGGTCAATATTATTAGTCCCCTTAAGCAATTATATTTTTTCGATTGTCTACAGAACAAACCACTGTTATACAATGACTTGCCTAATTACCCTAACTTGCCTAATTAACCTAGTTTAGCCTTTAAATTGCACTTTAAGCTGAATACTAGTATCTTGAAAAATATTTAGTAAAATATTATGCACTGTCATAATGGCAAAGATAAAAGAAATCATTCATTCATTTATTCATTTTCTTTTCGGCTTAGTCCCTTTATTAATCTGGGGTCGCCACAGCGGAATGAACCGCCAACTTATCCAGCATATGTTTTACGCAGGAGATGCCCTTCCAGCTGCAACCCATCACTGGGAAACATCCATACACACTCATTCACACACATACACTACGGACAATTTAGCTTACCCAATTCACCTATACCGCATGTCTTTGGACTTGTGGGGGAAACCAGAGCACCCGGAGGAAACCCACGCCAACACGGGGAGAACATGCAAACTCCACACAGAAATGCCAACTGACCCAGCCAAGGCTCGAACCAGCAACCTTCTTGCTGTGAGGCGATCGTGCTACCCACTGCGCCACTGTGAGGCCTAAAAGAAATCAGTTACTAGAAATTAGTTACTAAAACTATTATATTTAGAAAAGAATCTTCTTTCCGTTAAAGAGAAATTGGGGAAAAAATATACAGGGGGGCTAATAATTATTACTTATACATATATATACACACACACAATCAGTATATATTATATGCGGTTAATAATGTGTTATAAAAACACTATATACAGTTTACACACACACACACACACATATACTGTACAATATATGGTGATAAATAAACCATTAACCACAGATAAAACCACAGAAGTTTCTTATATTATTTACATCAATGTTGGGTATTTTACCTTCACAACATTTATTCATTTTACAATCAATAATATAAACTCTGCAAAACATGTCAAACAGCATAACTGCAGCCCATAAGATGTATTTAAACATAATGCAGTGACTGACTATAAAAACAAACAGAAGCCGTTTCTCCATATGCTTTTGTGTTTAGAGAAATGACACATCATATTGTAAAGAAAACATATCAGTCAATGGCAGTCTAGCTCAAGCTATGCAAAAGCTGCCGTTATAACCACTGCAAGCTGCAAAATGATTTGCTTGCTTGTATTGATTCAGCACACTGTTGTTTAAAATCCGCACATTTAGCAAAACCCGGGCATTTTTATCAGTGAGTAATCTAAAGCATCTGATTGGCTGCTTTGTTCCTAAGCCTAACAGAAAGTTACGATTGGTTATTTTTTATCATTGCAGAGTCATGCATAAACAGATGAATCTAAAGCAATGTGCACATCTAAATATAATGCAGCAATTGTTTTGCTTTTCATTCGCTTTCACGTATGACTTCAGTCACAATGTGCTCATTAAAAGAAAACATGGGCATTGTGGTTGATTTTGGTAGCACCGTATACTCACGCCCTATTAATGTACAAAGGTCTTTGCATGTTTTCCATCATCTAATTGTGTTCAGTTTGTGAGATCGGCCACATTTAGTGACAACCTATCAAGTCATAATGTGATTATTTCCAGATCTGTCTGAGCATCTCTAATATCTTTGGTTTAGTTTCTTCAAAATGTTTTTAAAGAGATCTAAAAAGCTGACTTGACCTTCCCAGACCTGTTCTAACAGTATAATATTAAGGGATGCACAGAATCTTTGACAGGATTTTCAGCCGAAAGAGACAAATGGCCGAAAATATTTCGGTGCACCCTAATAACGAGCCATTCACACAGAATGTGTTTTTTCTTTCCAACGTGCTACTTTTGAATTGTTTTTCAATGTAAAGAAACAAAGACGCGGTTGGTGTGAATGAGCCCTAACAGTTTAAATGTGAATAGAGTGGTGCAAACATTGTCAGATCCTGGAACTGCTGTTCTTTTTTGGAGGGCTTTTTACGATGTAGTTTTACGATGACTAGTACGCAAGACTTGACTATACTTTCATGTTTTGCTCTACATTAAACATTATCTACATTACTCTACAATATCACAGAGTTATTCTCCAAAGGATTTATTCATTTATAGAGTACAAGCCCATAGGAAGCTTGAAGGAATCTACTGTGAATTATTGTTTTGACGTTATTCCTGCACCTCTCTATTAAAGCCCAAATTAAATCTGTTCATCTTAGCTATCCCATCTCTTCAGATGACTTGGAATAAACTGCTCAATTTCCTCAAATTATTGATTTTTTTTTTTTATCTCTCGAAGAACATTTTGAAGCTTTAGAATATTGGGTGAATAGACTTTCAATGAAGGAACATAAATCTCAAATTTAATTCAAAATATCTTCATTTGTGTTCCAATGATGAATGGTTTTATTATGAGGAAATTATGTCAGAAATTTCATTTTGAGGTGAACGAAACCTTTAAATGTGATCTCTTTTATCATATGACTTTCGCTCTCCTCGTTTCTCCCTCTGGCCTCCATCTGCTGTAGGTGGTGTGTGTGTGTGTGTGTTTGCTCGTGTGTTGTCCTGATCCAGCTTACTCAGGCTTTTCTAACAGGCCACGATGGGGCCATCAGGCCGGCACGCTCTCATAATTACAGCGGCTCTCAGGCAACATGCTGATGCTGAGCTACATAATGATGACGAGCGTGTAACGCCGTGACCTCTCCATCACGCACCAGCTCTCTGTCATGGGACGTCCAGCGCTCTTTCCCTTCTGCTGATCTTCCTCCTGCCTGGCTTGTGTCAGATCTTGGAGTGCGTTTCAGGCTATTTGGCTCACATCCTGATCTCGACCTTAATCCGCAGCCTTTTTTTCCCTTCTCTCCTGCTTCCTTTACACTACACTGATAAAAAATTATACTTTGAACCAACTTAAGAAAATTATTGTAATTTGCTCCAGCTAAATTATTTAGTTTTTCTTAAAGTATAATTTAGCTTTGATTCAAACTTTAAAATTTATTTTAGACTAAATCAGAAATATTTGTTGTAATGATGAAAAAAAAATCATTAACACAGACTAATTCACAAAGACTAAAATTGTATTTATAATTTTTTATTTATTTATAATTATTATTATTATAATTTTTTTTACTTTGATACACTGTAGATTTTTATTTTGGACAAACAATCCCTTTTTTCCTTGCATCAAAGTATAATTGTGCTTTGAAGAACCTAAAAAATGACTAGGTCTGCACAATATTGGAAAAATCTGACATGCTCAAATGTTATATTGTTCATCCCTAAAAATTACTGTAATTTATTAGTATTTATTATTATTATTTTTAAAAAAAATTTCTCCAAGTATAATTTAGCTTTGGTTTAAACTTTAACATTTATTTTAGTCTAAATCAAAAATATTTATTATGAAAAAGAAAAAAAATGACAAAGAAAAGACAAACATTTTTAAAAATGACATTCACACACACTAATATTGCTTTTTATAATTATATATTTTTTTAAGTATAATTAAGTATAATAAAAATTATAATTTTGCTTTGACAAACCTAAAAAATGACTAAGTCTGCACGATATATGAAAAATCTGACATGCTCAAATGTTATATTGTTCATCCCTAAAAGTTACTGTAATTTATAACAGCTTAGATTTTTTTGTTTTTCTCAAAGTATAATTTAGCTTTCAAACTTTAACATTTATTTTAGTCTAAATCAAAAACATTTATTATGATGAAGAAATAAAATGACATTCACACAAAGTAAAAATATTGTTTACTCTAGCACCACTTTAGTACCACACTGTAATAAATTCCCAGAATTTCACAACATGTTACTGTAATTTTTCACAGTAAATTACTTTATTGTCACTTTAAAGGATTTAACTCAGAATTTTATTGTGAAATTAAGGCAGGCATCATGATTACAGAAAATTACTGTAAAAATTGCAATATATTTTGCTCGTTAGTTATAGGAATTCAAACACTATTAATATTTTTATTAATACACATTAACTTTTATGCTAGTACAGGCACTTTTTTAATTACAGAAATATTGTTATTATGAAGTACCTCACAGTCATTTACTGTGAATTTACATACAGATATATTGTAATTATATATAATAATATATCAAATAATATATTATTCAGCCCTAAAATGACTGTAATTTGTAACAGCTAAATTGATTCATTTCCCTACCCCTAAATCCAACACTCACAGGAAACATTCAGGGTTTTTACATATATTAAAATAAATGAATTTTTCAAACGCTTCATTCATGAGCTATTTTCCTCATAGGGACCAAAGCCAATGTCCCCACAAGGTTAAACTTTTCTAGTATTGCTATGCTTGTGGGGAAATTCGGTCACAACAATGTAAGGAATTTAAGGTACACACACACACACACACACACACACGTACAAGTTTTGGTGGTTTTTGTCAAGTTACCATAAGCGTAATGTATTTTATTCCTTATAAACGTCATCCATGCATAAGATCCTGTGGCAAATTTTGAAGGTGAAAAGGTGAAGAGGTTGCACCTGAAATCGCATATTTGCTATATGTTAAAAATAGTATCTGAACAGAGTAGTATGTCCAAATTCATAGTTAAAAAAAACACAGTATGCGAGAAATACCCGGATAACCTACTACTTTCAGCAAGATTCTGAAGTCTGCATCCAATGGATGCTACGCAATCTCATGATGTTGTGCAAGAGAATTCATAAATGGGAGTAAAGCGATACAACTGGTAGGTCACTGGTTAGGTCTACTATATAGAACACACTTTTCTAACGCTCATGTAGTAAATTAAAATTACTGTAAATTACTGTAACGCGAGAAAACGGCTCGGCTTGAGAATGACAAATAGCAGATTGAAAAGGGAATGTGTTGATGTAGTGAAGGGTCAAGGTTATTACTCAATAGATTAGTAACAATTATAATAATCAGTAATAATAATGATCATTATCATAATAAGATAATTCAATTAACATATTTTTTTCATGTTCCCATCATTTCCACAGCATTAATTTGTTTGTTTTATTTATTTTAATAACTTATTTGATTAAAACACATCATTTTATTTCTAAAAATATATATTTTCTTATTTTATTTTATTTTATTTTATTTTGAAAAACGAATGAAAATCCTATAAAAATGACAGACAGATTGATTGGCTTGTGTATGGGTTTTTCCCCAGGCTTATCAGTAAAGTGGTAAATATCAATAACAATAATAATAATCAATAATAATAACCATTATCAAAATAACATAATGAAATGAATATTTTTTTATGTTGTCATCATTTTCACTGTATTAATTTTTTAATTATTTAATAGCTTATTTTATTAAAACACATTTCATTTTATTTCTAAAAATTTATTTTATTTATTTTATTTTATAAAAAAACTACTGAAAATCCTATTAAAAAGACAGACAGATTGATTGGCTTGTGTATGTGTTTATCCCCAGGCTGATCAGTAAAGGGACTTGTTTAATTGTTTGTGTGTGTGTGTGTGTGTGTGTGTGTGTGTGTGTGTGTGTG
>CAIGQW010055978.1:4477065-4499251 GCA_903798125.1 Danio choprae | reverse complement strand
TGTGTGTGTGTGTGTGTGTGTGTGTGTGTGTGTGTGTGTGTGTTTGGTTTGTGTAATCTGTGACTGAGGGGAGTGTAAGCCTGTCCTGAAGTGCTTACAGGCTCGCTGACAGTGAGACCGTGAGGGAAAGAGCGAGTACTTACACCCCACTGTCTGCGCTGATGGAAGGAGAGGTGAAATTATAGGGCATGTCAGTGTATGAGAGGCCAGGCTGATGTGTGTGTGTGTGTTTGTGGCGTTTGGGTGACCCATCAAATTTGGTTCCACTCGACTCGCTAATGCCTGTGAGACTGGCAAATCAAGCTGCCACTGAGCAATACCCTCTCTGAGGATTTGTTTGCTTGCTGAGTTGAACGGTGTGTGTGTGTGTGTGTGTGTGTGTACGCGTGTGTGTGTGTACGCGTGTGTGTGTGCGTGCGTGCGTGTGTGGCAGTGGTGAGGCCAGTAATCACTAAGTGAGAGACCTAGTTGAAAAGGGTGGAGCGGTTTCATTATTTGGATGAGTATATAAAATATACAAAATTATTTATTTTTTCTTTAATTATTTTACTAATTTCTTTTTTTCGTTAATAATATGTATTTTATTTTATTTTCTTTAAAAAATATTTCATTTTATTTTTTATATTTAATATAATTTTATTTTTTATCTTTATTTTTATTTTACTAATTTTTTATGTTTTTACAATGGTGTCATTTCTTTAGATCTTTTCATTTGATCTGGTTTATTTATTTTAATTTAATTATATTTCTTTGCTATATTAAATTTTATTTAATATAATTTAATGGTCATTATTTCATTTTGTGTTTTTATTTATTTAATATCATTAATTTAGTTTTATTTGATTTAATTTTTTTAATGTATTTTCACATTTAATTTTACACATTTAATATTTTTAATATTATTTAACTCAGTTTTTTATTTAGTTTTAACTGAATTTATTCTATTTATTTTTTAAGTGTTATTTAATGTCATTTAATGTTCAATATTTCATTTTTTTGATTTAATATCTTTTTGTTTTATTCAATGTTTCGATGTGTTTTTACATTTAAATACATTATATTATTTAATTTAATTTCTTATTTTATTCAGTATTAACTGAATTTATTATTCATTCATTTTCTTTTCGGCTTAGTCCCTTTATTAATCTGGGGTCGCCACAGCAGAATGAACCGCCAACTTATCCAGCATATGTTTTACGCAGCGGATGCCCTTCCAGCTGCAACCCATCAATGGGAAACATCCATTCACACACTGATACGCTACGGACAATTTAGCTTACCCAATTCACCTATACCGCATGTCTTTAGACTTGTGGGGGAAACCGAAGCACCCGGAGGAAACCCACGCCAACACGGGGAGAACATGCAAACTCTACAGAAATGCCAACTGCCCCAGCCGAGACTCGAACCAGCGACCTTCTTGCTGTGAGGCGATTGTGCTACCCACTGCGCCACCGCGTTGCCCTAATGAGGATCAATAACAGGAAACTAAAATTCTAAAGATTATTTTGGGGAAAATTTTACATTTTGAGAATTTTCCAGCACAAAATATGAGCAGAATTAATAGCCATTCTTGCTCCGTCCAGTGCACACTGAATACAGAAAGCAAGAAAAAACATAAAAGGCCCGAAATAAAGAAGGAAACGGAGAGGTACAGAGGGAATGTGAGAGAACGATATGCACCAGCGCCCATTATGTCGGCCAGTAAGTCCAGGGAAAATAAACAGCTTCATTAGCAAGTCCTTTACAGAAACTCTCTCTCGCTCTCTCTCTGTCTGTCTCTCCCACTCATAGCGTGTGAATGGCTGGTGTGAAGCACAAACTATCTAAATACAAGACGTCAGTCAGAAGCAGCTCAGCGCTCATTAATACAGCGGAACATCCAGACACTTTCCAAACCCTTACCTGGAGCCCTGCAGCATGAGCTCACCACTGAACACACACAACTGAGCCCAAGACAGGCCAAAAACAACTGAGCACCATGGATGGCCATTCAAAATATATAAAAAATTATAATTCAAAAAGTTAAGTAAAATAAAATATATATAATAAATATATAATAAATTAAGGGCCTCACGGTGGCGCAGTGGATAGCACGATCGCCTCACAGCAAGAAGGTAGCTGGTTCGAGCCTCCGCTGGGTCAGTTGGCATTTCTGTGTGGAGTTTGCATGTTCTCCCCATGTTGGCGTGGGTTTCCTCCGGGTGCTCCGGTTTCCCCCACAAGTCCAAAGACATGCGGTATAGGTGAATTGGGTAAGCTAAATTGTCCGTAGTGTATGTGTGTGAATGAGTGTGTATGGATGTTTCCCAGTAATGGGTTGCAGCTGGAAGGGCATCCGCTGCGTAAAACATATGTTGGATAAATTGGCGGTTCATTCCGCTGTGGCGACCCCAGATTAATAAAGGGACTAAGCCGAAATGAACATGAATGAATGAATGAATGATTCTCATTATAGATTTAAAATAGATCTATATAATTTTATTTTTAAAAAATAATAATGAATTATTGATTACTATTAAATCTTTACAATTTCAAAAAAGTATAGTGGCAGCTCATTAGATGGTTTTTGTATTGTAATTAACATGACCAACCCGCACAATAAATTGTTGCTACAATAATAAAAATAAAAAGTCAAACTTTCAGCATTAGAAGCTGTCAGAGCAGAGATGAAGGTTCCATCATGCAATTCAAAAGCATAAAAAGGTGGAAAAACCCACCTTTTCTGTTCAAATATACAGAAATATTCAAACTCCTATTTAAGTATTCAGTTGTAAAACTGTTCGTTTTATTTTATTTTATAGTGTTTCTTATTATACAGTATGTTCATTCATTTTCTTTTCGGCTCAGTCCCTTTATTCATCAGGGGTCGCCACAGCGGAATGAACTACCAACTTATCCAGCATATGTTTTTACGCAGCGGATGCCCTTCCAGCTGCAACCCATCACTGGGAAACATCCATACACACTCATTCACACACATACACTACGGCCAATTTAGTTTATTCAATTCACTTATACCGCATGCCTTTGGACTGTGGAAGAAACGGGAGCACCCAGAAGAAACTCACGCCAACACGGGAAGAACATGCAAACTCCACATAGAAATGCTGACCCAGCCGGGGCTCGAACCAGTGACCTTCTTGCTGTGAGGTGACAGTGCTAACCACTGAGCCACCGTGTCACCTATACAGTATGTAGTGTATTTTATTAATATATGGTAATGTTGCAATGCATTAAACACTTTAAACCATTTCCTATTTTAAATTATATTTGATTCTTCTGTTGTTGTTGTTGTTGTTGTTGTTGTTGTTGTTGTTGTTACTATTGCCAATGTTGGGAAAAGAGTTGGGCTGCCTAATATTTTTGTGGAAAAATATTTAAATATATATTTTTTTCCGTAATTTTGAATGAATAAAAGAACATTTCGGAACATTTAAAACATTTATCCAAAAAATAAATCTTTTGTAATGTTATATTTGCCTGTATGGCCACTTTTGATTCATTCAATATATCCTTACTGAATAAAACTATTAATTAATTTATTTTTTAATAATAATCTTATCATTATTACCTCATAATTTAAAAAATATTACAAAATTATGGTAATTTACTATAAAAAAGACAAATGTTCTGAAAAATGTATTATAAAATATATGATAATAAAATAAAACAGTATGATACACTTTTTTAATATAATACGATATAATAAAACAGAAAATTAAGTTCCAGAATGAGCGCTTTGTCAAATACTTATTTTAATGACTAAAGTTTGAGGAACAACATATTTATAGAATTTAGGAAAACTGGTGGTGAGTTTGTTATGTACAGGCAAACAGCACTAACATTTTCTTCCAAAACTCGAAATACTTTTCCAGTCTCTCATGCAGTATTTTCCCAAATTGCTGTTTTGAAATCTCTGAGCGTATTTGTGCGTCATTTTCTAAAAGCGCTGCAGTTTTCCACTTCTCTGCTCCCCTTCTTCACCTCCCCAATGCTCACTCTTTTGTTTTCCTTCATAACCTTTGCATGAATGAGAGGTGTTTGCAGCCTTTAGAGTAGGAAGGCAGTGGTAAATGTGACAGGAGGGCAGTGTAAAAAGCCTGAACAGTTAGTCAGATTGATGACTTTTACAAGCCTGTAAAAATGCAAACGTAACCTTACACATAGAAAATTCTACAGTCTTCATGATTCCTCCAGCGGGATTCCTCCAGTGTATATACTGGGTCACATAAGGTTTCATTAGTTTATGTATTTACTAACGTCAGCTAATTATGAAAAACACTTGTACAGCATTTATTAATAATCATAGTTCAACATAACTAATGCATTATTAACATCCAAATTCATTCTTGTTAATATTAGTTAGCATGAACTAACAATAAACAACTGTATTTTCATTAACTAACCTTAACTAACATGAATAAATACTGTAAGTTCATTGTTTACTCATTTTTGTTAGTAAATGCATGTTTATTGTTTGTTAATAAATGCATTAACTAACATGATCTAATTCAACCTTATTGTAAAATGTTACCATATACTGTATATATGGCCTGCACAATGGATCAAATAAATAATTAAGATTATGATTGATGTTGAACCGCAGGACACAAACCATCACTTGAAACTGTGTAAACTTGCGCTGACAGCTTTATTGATCATAACAAGAGGGGGAGCGTTCTGTTGTTGACGCTCTGCTCTGTTTCAGGTATAATTTATTCTGAATCTGAATAACAGAGTGTTTTTTTTATGCCGATAAAGAGGGCCAGCGTGAAGTTGACCCTTTAAGCGTTGCCTTGAATAATTGATGTATAAAACGGCAAAATATGAATTTGAGAACACGTGGGTGTATAGCATAAATACAGATTGTTCGCACCAGACTGTTTGTTGAAATTCTTGATTCTGATTGGCCGGAAGGTGTGTAATAAAATAGTTTAATGCACAAGTAGTTAAAAGTAGTTTGAAATACATGCGTTTCTCTCAAACAATAGTAGTAGTAACAAGAGGTAGCTAGCACAAGTTACTATGAGCTATTAGATATGCTTGTGTCATTTCTCATGCACTCTGACTCTGATTTAAAGCGAGGACATCTGATGCCTTTTAACTAAGTGAAGTTTATTTATAAACTAATTTCGAGAGGATCACGTGCTTATGATTGCTTACAGCTGGCCCGCATTAGCTCGCAATTGATTCACCAATCAGATGATTCCTAGATCACCATAAATAACCAGAGTTCCCTTATCTCAGTACCTTCGTCTTGAAGAACTAACCCCACCCACCCCTACTCCTCCTCCTTCCCAGATGGGCGACACGGTGGCCCAGTGATTAGCACTGTCGCCTCACAGCAAGAATGTCTCTGGTTAAAGTCTCAACTAAACTTGTCGACATTTCTGTGCGGAGTTTGCTTGTTCTCCCCGTGCTCGCGTGGGTTTTCCCTGGGTTCTCCGGTTTCCTCCCACAGTCCAAAAACACGCAATTTAAGTAAATTGAACACACTAAGCAATACCATTCACAAGCCCTTAATAAGTATACATCTCTTTTCAGCCATTCTTTTAGCCAGAAATAAGTCGGGGGAGTTCATCGAGATCTACCTGAGCTCAAGCTCCCCTCTCGCCCTGCAAACCGGAGGGAGCCCAGGGCTCGAGAATCTCATGAGCTCAGGGCTCTCTCCCGGGACAGCATGCCAAACAAGCTATATTACCAATCATCAGCTAAGTGTGAACTCTTGAATGAAGATTTGGTTCAATATTGTTGCTCATTACTAGCTTTAACATGTTTAAACAGTTCGCAGATAACCACAGAATAAGGAAGATAATCAAAGGCTTGTTGTGCGTTAAAGGATTTTAAATGCTTTCCACGTTACATATTTAAATCCTTTTATTTAAATCTGTTGATTATTTAAATGATAATTATGTTTTAAATGTTTATGTGTGTAAATGAAACTACATTTACTAGATACTTACCTATAGAGTGGTAGGTCCCAAAAAAGGCAGAAGTTTAGCCTATAAAAGCAGCGGCCATACCCTAAGACATTTGCTTGTTAACCAAGTCAGCAAGAGTGTTACAGTGGTACCTCGAGCAAGCCCCTTTGTACGTATATTGTGGATACTTGTTTAATTTTGTACAGTATATATACAGTGTATTTATTTTCTTTTTCAAATATTTCCCAAATTATGTTAAACAAGAGCAAGGATTTTTTTCACAGTATTTCCTATAATATTTGTTTGATTTTGGCTAGAATAAAGCAGTTTTTAAAAAAAACAAAAAACATTTTAAGGTCAATATTATTAGCCCCCTTAAGCAATTTTTTTTTTGATTGTCTACAGAACAAACCATCATTATACAAAGATTTGCCTAATTACCCTAACTTAACCTAGTTAAGTCTTTAAGTTGCACTTTAAGCTGAATACTAGTATCTTAAAAAATATCTAGTAAAATATTATGTACTGTCATCATGGCAAAGATAAAAGAAATCAGTTATTAGAAATTAGTTATTAAAACTATTATGTTTAGAATTGCGTTAAAAGAAAATCTTTCCAGAAATTGGGGGAAAAATATGCAGGGGAGCTAATAATTCAGGAGGGCTAATAATTCTTACTTCAACTGTATATGAGGATTATTTATTTATTTATTTCATTTTATTTTACACCCTTTTGTTTTCTTTTTTTTTTTTTAAATCATTAAAATTTGACTATTTTGTGGTCTCATAATTTTTCACACCACTGTACGTAAAAAGCCATGTTTTTCTAATTTCGCACTTTGACTGATGACCCGCAAATAATCATGGTTATGTGGCTGACATTTAGATCCATGAGAAAATTGTTCTCTCTCACACACGCATACACACATACACATGTACACATGCACCTGGTAACTGGGTCTCCAAGCGCAGGTGTGGTAAAGGGATCAGGTGTTTTGGAAAACAGCTTGAATATGTGTTAGTGGTTGAGGTGTGAAAATAATATCTTTAGTGCGGAGCCGCTATAAAGGTCTCTTCTTGTTTATAGGTTAACAAAGTGAAAATTATTCATATTTCGTACACTTACTGTACTTGTGATAGTAATAATAAGCAGGAATTGGCGTTTTCAGATAGTCACTGTAGGGTAGAAACTGCATGTCTACATATTATGTCATACATATTTCATGATTTATTTATTTAATAAATAATTTCTATTGGCTTTTGGTTTGTTTGTTGGTTTTGCAAATGTTTAACCAATGAAAGGCATTAAAAAGAGTTTCCATCGTAACTCACGTTATTATCACAAATACACTCATATACACGTGTTGTCTGAACGTTTAATGTTTTCTGTTTGTCTGTGTCTAAGTGTTTATGGTTGTTATTTGTTTAATACTAACCTGTTGTTTGGCATCCGTGTGTCTCTGTTTCGTCAGTCTTCCTGGTTACTCCTCCAGAACAGAGTGCCTCCCAGCGGCCTGGCTAAATAGTGGCCATAGATATTTACATTAGATGTCGCCTACACTATTGTTGTCTATTGGAAGGAATGCGTCAATAGAGCCGCCATTTTAGTACAGGGTAGCGCTCCTTTGAAATGAATGTGGGACCAAGGTGCAGTGGAGGACTGGCCATCCGGAGCCACAGATATATAGACATATATACAAATATCTGTATGATCGGGAGTTTTCCCGGTGGTCAGTATGCACTTTTTTTTTTTATAACGAAATTATAATTTTACATCACTTTTCTACATCGATGGATAAGTGACCACACGGGCATTGCCAACTAAGAGCGTGTGTTTGTGTGCATAGAAATGTATTCTCCTCCCTCCCTGTTTAATTTGATATAATCCATGTCCTGAAACACACCTCCAAAGACAAATTCGGGCTCAGTTAACCTAGCGAGCGAGCGAGCTAGTGTTGTGCCGTGAGCAATCTTGTGACTTGTCTGTGTATAGTTAGTGTGGTTGTACATATATCGTTTGTTTGTTTGCTGCTTATTTGCTCTTTTATTTTTGATTATTTTGTTACTTTGCTGGGGTTTTGGGTTATTTTACTTTTCACTCTCATACACTGTAAATGAACCATCACTTTGCACTTTACATCAGCGAGTAGTGCCATCATTTTATTATTATTTTTTTTTTAGGTTTTCTTGCATTACCATCCATTGAGAACCCACTATGAGCCTTCCTGGTTTGTCAACCTTACAGTGGCTAAAGCTACATTTAAACCATGTCACAATTACAGTACTTTGTAGGTAAGAATGTGCTGAATCTGCACTGTTTACATCCAGTTATGGAAAAATCAAGAACTAAACTAACGCTTATCTTTATAAAAATCTGTTTAAAATATTAGACTGAGGCCTGAAACCAACCTCAAAATATTGGAATCCATGTGCTTTGTTACTACAGTGCTTACATGATTGTGGGTCATACAATCTGTGCCACATGGGAGGGAAAAAAATCTGAATTGGGCCACTTAAGCCATGCAGTTTAAATGTGGCCTTAAATAGCCTGTGAGCAGCACTTCATTCTTTATAGCATGGGATTTAAGCCAGAAGCACAGAAAAAATCTGAGTGTCCACATACTGTACAGTATCTGAAAACGTAGAGTAACACACTTATTGCCTCAGATGTGGCTATTGTAATGATGGACAAATCACATGTATACTATGACATTTACTACATTTTAGTAAATAAAATTTTTAATAATACACTTTAAAAATGCTGGGTCATCGTAACCCACTTTGGGTCAAAATGATGGGAAAAACCCATCATTGTAATTTTAAGTTTATGTTGGGTTTGTCCATGTTTGACCTAAAGTTGGATTGCAACAATCCAGCATTTTTAGGTTTTAGGCTATTGTAATGATGACCAAATCAGATGTATGACATTTACTGATCAAAAATCCCAATGGTAATTAAGCTTGATTTTGTGTAAATTGGGTAAATAATACACTCTTAAAATGCTGGGTTGTGTCAAATAAGAACAATCTCAGTATTTTTTAGAGTGTAAATTTAAATGTACTTTTATTTTTTTATTTTTGACACAATAAGCATTTTTTTAAAGTGTATAATGACACATAAAAGTATCTGGCTGAATATAATGCTACAATATCAACTTTGTTAACATAGTGTTTTATTATTTAACAATTTAAATCCTGAAAAATTGTAGTTTTGGACATTTTTTTTAAAGGCTTAGTTATTTAAACCCAAATTGGATCAAATATGGACAAACCCAAACATTGGAATATATATTTGGGTCTATAAAATTGAATGAAAAAGAAAATTACATAGTGGTTGTTTTGTCCATTCATTCATTCATTCATTTTCCTTTGACTTAGTCTCTTTATTTATCAGGGGTTGCAACAGCGGAATGAACCGCCAACTTATCCAGCATATGTTTTACACAGCAGATGCCCTTCTAGCTTCAACCCAGTACTGGGAAACACCCATACACGCTCATTCAAACACATACACTATGGCCAATTTAGTTTATTCAATTTACTTATAGCGCATGTCTTTGGACTGTGGGGGAAACCGGAGCACCCGGAGGAAACCCACGCCAAAACGGGGAGAACATGCAAACTCCACACAGAAATGCCAACTGACCCAGCCTGGACTCAAACCAGCGACCTTCTTGCTGTGAGACAACAGTGCTATTCACTGCGCCACCGTGCCACCCTGTTTTTACCATATTTTAACCAAAATTAAGTGTATGGTCATGACAGACAGAGATGCTTTTTCAGGCAATTCATATGAATTGTATGAAAATATGAACACATACATTTCAAAAATGAATAAATAACGAGAATAAATGAGAAATAAATGCTTAAGTAATGAGTTAAATGAATAATAAACTTAAATGAATGGTTTTACCAAGCAAATCTATAATTTACTTACTTCCAAGCCACCCTTGTTTTATATGCTTACAAAGGGGTAGTTTAAACTCAACGCTAGGTCGCATAGACAAACCCAACTATTGTGTTAAAAAATGTAGTTAAGATTTCATATAAAAAGTTACCCAAAGTTGTCCATATTTGACCCAACATTGGGTTTAAACAACCCACCATTTTTAGAGTGCATTCACTGAATATGTAATTTCCTCCCATTACATAGTGAAAATCGAATTTGCATTAATTACCTCTATTTGTCTCCATTGTGTTTGTACGAAGCATTGTATCAACACGTGAACAGCTTGACCATCAGTCAAAGAGTCATGTGCCAATGTGAACGTCAAATCGAATGCCCAGTTCCAACAAATCAATAAATCTAACGCTAATGTGATCAGTAAAATAAGGCGACATGCCCGGCGGGTCTCCAAACTGTGTGCAGCCTCTATCATTTCACACCAGTGGTATCTGGAGAATTCCCCAAACCAAATTTTCCAAACCGCATTATATTTTGATTTATTCCTGCATCGTGTGTCCTCGACGGTGTCGTGATTGATTTAGCGCTGTTCTGACACAAACAAAGCCAGGCTCAGATAATCGCGTTTATACAAGATAGAATTCTAATGAGGGGGAGAAATGATCTTTCAGCGAAATCTATCTGATCTGGGCCTTCTCTAATAGCTCTGTCTGCATCTGACCCGAGAGAGGACCGCAAGTCAAACCCATGGTGGCCAAGTGATTTCAGTGGAGAGCCCATTAGGAAGCAATATTGCGTGTGTGTTTTTTTTCCCCCTTCTTCTTTATCAAGCGTTCATTAGGGCTGCTGGGATGAGTCATGCATATCCAAATCAGACAGATTTGATTTCATACACACACAGGCAGAAACGCAAGCAAATGCTTTTCAATTACCTGAAATGAGGGAAACATTTTCCTGCATTTTTAACCAATAAACACAGGGGAGTCGACTGCCGATGCGTTATTTGCATGCGCTATCTGTATATATCATAGATGAATTACTGCTACGTAAGCATGTTTTTTTAAACTAAGTTGCGTGTGCCACCTGCTTTCCACGAGGCCTTATAGTTAATTGCACCAGGCAAATAGTGCTGACTTTTGTGAATAAATCTATTACGAGCCTAATTTTACGGAGCTTCTGAAGTCTAAAGGCCCCTGAGACGTTTGCAAAACAGTTTTACATGCGCATGAGATGCTTTCGCAGAAGCACTGGATAACTAGATATAAATAAACCTGTAATGGTAACACAGACATGCAAATTCTGCGTGCATCCAAGAATACGGTTTTCATTCTTGTATACACACTAACTTTTAAACATTTAGCGTCAGAATGATTTATTTGATTTAGAAAAGAAATATGCTTTTGTTCAGCAAAGACGCATTACACGAATCAAAAATGACAGTAAAGACATTTAAAATGTTACAAAAAAGCTGAATGATATTGCAAAAAATAGCAAAATAATGTTTTACACAGCGGGGGCCCTTCCAGCTGCAACCCAGTGCTTGGAAACACCCATTCACACTCACACTACGGACAATTTAGTTTATTCAATTCACCTGTACCACTTGTCTTTGGACTGTGGGGGAAACCGGAGCACCTGGAGGATACCCACACCAACACAGGGAGAACATGCAAACTCCACACAGAAATGCCAGTTGGTCCAGCTGGGGCTCGAACCGGCGACCTTCTTGCTGTGAGGCCACAGTCCTATCCACTGAGCTGCTGTGTCGCCCAAAATCAGGATTATCATTACAATTTTAAAATGTATTAAAATCTATTGCTATCTATTGTATTTTTAGCAGTATTTTGGTGAGGATTAGATTAGATTTTTTTATTTCGAACAGAATATCACACACTTCATATATCTTCAAACAAAAACATTTCATCATAATCAACAAAAATATGTACTTCTCCAAATACACTTAAAATACCAAATGAATTAAGCCAGTTTGAAATGGAGCAGGATTAAGCACAAGCTAAGCAATTGAAACTTTCATTAACAACCTCCACTTAATACATCTCCATATCAACAGTGATGTGATTTTATATACAGAAAACATCAAACTCAAGTAAAATTGTCTGTTTTGATGTTTCGAACAACCTTTCAAATAACCAATATGGCAAAAAAATTATGTTCATTGTTTATTTATTTATTTATTGATTGATTTATTGATTGATTTATTTGGTATATAAACTACTGTTAGACCTGAATAACATTTTTGTGGGGCTCTTTTAAAAATAAGAGCAAACATGTATGATAGTCTTTTTAGAGGGCTCAAAAATACAACACTAAACTCCACATTCTGCTGTACAAAAACACTGGAATCAGTATTGATGCTTGATATTTATATATTTGCAATGTACTCCATATAAAACATAATGCTGTTTGTCATTTAAACAAAGCAGCTGTACGTTGGCGCAGATGCTGGATTGCATGTGGTTACTGGGCATTTTTGCTGTGCTGAATTATTCCACACAAAAGTGGTGCAACTGTTTAGTGCATTCACCTCACAGCGAGACAGCTTAATGTTATTTTCTGTTTTTGTGCAGCCAGTACATTCCTTCTAAATGAAACATGAACTTCAACCTTTAAACGAGCATGCGGTGAACTGGCTCCTGACCTTGCATTCTGCAATGTTTTATTAGAGAACTGAGACAATAGTCTGTCTCTCCCTCTGCATCCACCATTCCAAAGTCAGACAGGCCCATTAAAAGGCAGGAAGTGGGGAGGCTAAGCTGATTATGCAATGTTTGTATTCTACTCAATGCGCGTCTCTCTCTCTCTATGTCTGTCTTTCTGTCTCTCACCCTAAATCGTCTCTTTCCTCCTGTTCTCTCTGCACCGAGGGGAGATGTCAAACAGGCCAGTGATATTTACCCGCTTTAGCCCAAACAAACAAACCAGTGCTCAGAGTAAACTGCTCTCCACGCGCTGATCCGAGATCAGGGCATCGCATTGGCAAGCATTAGGATAAGGATTGTAAAGAATGCATGCATTGACTAGTTAAATAGAGACTGGTTATTTTGATTGGTTGGCCCAAACTTGAATCAGATTTTTAAAAGATTGTAATATTGGTTGGATTTGTGTTTATTAGTTCAATCAGCATGAGCTGTTTAAAATGTTGACTGGGTTTGAAAGTAACCTTTCATTTAATATTTAAGTATATTAACACATAACACATTATATTAACACTTACACATTTTTGCTCAACCAGAGTTTGTTAATTGCCATTTTTACGGTTAATTTTTAATGTACTGTACGTACATTAAAACAAACCTGCAGTTACCAGAAATGAACTGTAAAAAGTAATGACTTTTTATTGTTTATATTGTAAACTTTTCAATATTACTTTATAAAACACAAAAATCACAGAGAGCTTTGTTTTTATACTGTAAATGAATTATTTTTTATTTGTAATTAATGATTTTTTCCTTACATAGCTTTCTTACTTTAATTTTACTGTAATGAATTTATCATTATTTTCTTTAAATGCATAATTTAATTTAAATAACAATAATAATAGGTTATTATTTAATTGCATACTTTTTACCGTGTTTTTTTCATCTCAATTCAAATCTATTAATATACAAAAAAATGCAAAGGTGACATTATTTGAGATTGAGATTATTTTCATTAAAACTTGACATTACCAAGACAACATAACCTGTCATAAATCTGTCATAAACATGACTGTCATGAGGCCATTATAATTGTGTGAAATGTATAACAGCGTCATTAATATTGTCCTTGACTTCGACTGCAGTGGTACAAATTGAATTTGTAATTGAAATCTAATTAAATATTAATTATTTGACAGAGTAATGGCAGTTTTAGTGAGAAGATTTAATTCACTGAAAAAAAGAGTGAGCAGAAAAGCATCCATGACAATTAACATGGTCTCATGACAATTATGTTTATGACAGATTTATGACAGTTATGTTGTCTTGATAATGTCATATTGTCATGACAGACAACTCAAGCAATGTCATCTTTGCACTTAAAATGACAACCAAGCTAATGACACTTAATGACAGTTGTCATTAGCCTGCATGAAATCTTCTTCATATTCATGACATGTGTCATGTCATAATTATAAAGGTGTCTTCACAGTCTTTTGAATGCTCTCTTCAAGTAAAGCGTGGCTGCTTTTTCCACTGTGATGAAGCTTCTCTGCAATAGAAAGTTTCCACATATGTAAAAGGTTCTTCATGCAGCCATTGATGCTAATAATAAACCTTACATATACACTGTAAAAAATATCCATAAATTAGCAGTTTTCCATATTTGTGTAATTCATGTTTAATTTTTTCCCATATATTTATTTATGCTTTTAAATTGCATTATGGGACCTTGATCTTTCCTCTAACAACTTTTAAACTTTAAAACTTTTTTAAAAAGTGACTTTTTTAAACATTTTTAATAGTTGAAAGTGATATATTGTCTGGGTTGGTGTTGTATGTTACGCTACAAAAACCTTGTAATGAACTGCCAGCACATTTTCTGTTATCTTACACTTATTTCTCTATATATTACTTTCCTATATATTATATTATTTCAAACTACAATGAAAAAAAAAATTAAGGTAAGTGGTTGCAAAGAGGCAACACGGTGGCTCAGGGGTTAGCACTGTCACCTCACAGCATGAAGGTCGCTGGTTCGAGTCCCGGCTCGAACCAGCAGAAGGGCATCCACTGTGTAAGGGCAGTGGAAGAGCATCCACTGTGTAAAACATATGCTGGATAAGTTGGCAGTTCCTTCTGCTGTGGCGACCCCTGATGAATAAAGGGACTAAGTCGAAGGAAAATGAATGAATGAATGGTTGCAAAGAATGTATATGGGCTGAATTTAAACAAACAAATTAAGTTGAACATTACTAGATTTAATTTGTTTGTTTAAATTGTTATATAAATTGTTTACAACCGCTTTCCTTAAAAATGTAGTAAATTAATAATTTTTTCAGTGTACTAAAATGTCAATAAAAGTCACTTTTTTACACTGTAGAGTTGAATTTTTTAACATCAAAATTCGACAGAGCAGAGATCAAGGTCCCATAATGCAATTCATATCTGTAAATAAACGGAAAACACTTGTCACAAAATACGGAAACTGTTAATTAACAGATATTTCTTTACAGTGCAGTATTTTTTCCCATCTCTTGTCTGGCTTATTTGAAACATTTCCATTTCTATAAGCATTATAGCTCTGGTTGGAGGTGGGTGGGTAACAGAGATGGTTTTATTTTGTATTCAACACCTTCATCCAGCCTCAATGCACAGATTGAGCTTCTATGGGGAACTGGAATGACGTATTGGGAGGCCTCTTAATGCGGGAGCGCTGTATTGTATAATGCAGGAGATTTTCTGTGTCAAACTCCAGGAAAAGGCTCAGCATCGTTGGCTTCATAGGAAGACTGGGCTTCTAGCAAACAAATGTATAATACCAGGGTTGCGGTGCTGTAGCGTTCAATGAATCCTCATGTCTCAGCGAGTGTGTGGGCTTCACCTCACAGCTGCACTCAACTGTGGGCTGAGTTTCTCGATGTTTTCCTCCTATATGTATCATACAGCGGTGGCTGAATGTGAAATGAAAGTGCACCGTCGTTCCTGGACCTAAAAGCCGCTGTGCCAAGCTGGCAGCGTGACGGATCTGAGCGGTAGGCTGCTATTAAAGCGTGGGCGATGTGTAGACACCAGCTTTGTCAGGGTCACACTCTCCTCCTACCCACTCAGTGCACAACGTTCCAGGGCAAACAGTGCTCTTCCTGTTGGTAAACACCCTCCTTTCTTTCTTTCTTTCCACAATGTGTGTTGTAGGACAGGGACTTCCGTGTGGAGCACATGTGCAAATGTTGTTTTCTAGACCAGAGTTAAAACAGCATTGATCGTTTTTTTAAAAATAAAAGTTCCAAAAGGCTGGTTTTGTCACAATGCTATAGTAAAACCATTTTGGATTCTCAGAAAGGGAACAGTTTGCCAAAGAAGCCTTTTTAAAAAATATTTTATTAAGTTGAATAGCCTTTTTTTTACTCTGAAGCACCTTTTGTGCAATGGATAGGTTCTGTGGATGTTGAAGGTTCTTCATGAAACCATCAAGGGCAATAAAAAAGCTTTATTTTTTAGTATTGAATAGGAAAAACTCAATTAAACCGAATTGATGTTAAACTTAGTGCAGCTAGGGTCCAATAATTTTCCAGTCATTTAAAAGTGTTTATTTTCTGTGTAACACTAAATGTAAAATTTTGGGAAAATCTGAATGAATCAAATCAGATTATGGGCTACATATTATTTAAGAAATCATTTAGAAACACAAAAATATTATTTAAAATATATATTTTATATATTATATTAGATATATTAATATATTATTAGTAATGTATTCATATTTATAAATTCATTCATTTTCTTTTCGGGTTAGTCCCTTTATTAATCTGGGGTCGCCACAGCGGAATGAACCGCCAACTTATCCAGCATATGTTTTACTCAGCGGATGCCCTTCCAGCTGCAACCCATCACTGGAGAACACCCATACACACCTATTCACACTCATACACTACGGACAATTTTGCTTACCCAATTCACCTATAGCGCATGTCTTTGGACTGTGGGGGAAACCGGAGCACCCGGAGGAAACCCACGCCAACACGGGGAGAACATGCAAACTCCACACAGAAATGCCAACTGACCCAGCCGAGGCTCGAACCAGCGACCTACTTGCTGTGAGGCGAGAGCGCTATCCACTGTGCCACCGTCCTGCCCATATTTATAAATTATTATTAATATTATTATTATACATTTAATATTATTTACTAGCATTTTATTAGATTTTTAAAACGATTGTATATTGATATTGTATAAAAATGCATATTATTATTATTATTATTATTATTATTATTATTATTATTTTGCATAACACATGATCCAGACAAATGAAAAAGACAACAACAGAAATTTGGAAGTTGGCAGTTCATTCCGCTGTGGCGACCCCAGATTAATAAAGGGACTAAGCCGAAATGAAAATGAATGAATGAATGAATATATGACATTTATGATTACATTTCTGATTAATAACATTTAATTAACCCACTAAAAACTAAATCTACAAAGACTACATTTAAATAAGACTGTGGAAATAAACGTGGAAATGGTGATTTTCATAAGGTTATACAGCTCATTTGAGGTTGCAGTGAAGAATGACAGGTATGAGTGAAGGAACAGTAATGTGGGAACTCGAGGGCCACAGTAGGGTTGAGGGTGGGAATCTGGGGTGTGGTTTCAGGAATGCCTGCCGCCCACAGAGAGAGCAGGAGGACTGTGGGAGCCCAGCAGGAGTTGGCAAACTGGACCACGGGCCACGGATTAGAAACACATGTCTATCATATTGACCGACCCCCTCCTTCACACTCCCTCCTCCTCAGAATATCTGCAGTGTCATGACCCAAAGTTAACAAACAGCTTGCAAATACATGTGGTTAGAGCTGTCTGCTTAAATAAATGTTATGAAAACACTTACAAACACACAATCAGACACACTTCATATAAAAAAATCAAGTTGCTTTAATATATTGAGTTTCAGTTAGTGCTTTCAATTGATAAACAAAATCATTCCATTTTCTGAAACTAGTCACAGTTAATCCCATCTAACGTTAATGTTTTTAAGTATGTTTTATATTCAATAATTTCACATTCAGTCTTTTAATAATGGAAAACATCATAAAAACAATAGCATTTTTAAGACTGAAGCCTACTGTATAGTGTCACTTGTACTAATACGGCTCTACACTGTAATAAAAGATAATATTACATTTTTTCTTACATTTTTGTTGAATTAAATGAACTTTTCTAGTCATCTCAGCTTACATCAATCAAACTGACTAAAAATATTAAGTAAAACTTTGTATAACTTAAAAAATGTAGTTGAAACCTGATTAACTTAAGATAAGCAACATAAAAACATTTTTATTCTGTTTGTGTTGCTCTGGCAATAATAATAATAATAATGATTATTTATTTTCATATAGTGCCTTTAAAACTTAAAGGTGCAGTAGGTGATCTACCACAATGCTAACTGGTTAGCATAATATCTTTGAAACACAGTCCAACCCCTGCCATCCAAAGCCACGCCTCCTGAAATCGCGAACACTCGCACCTTAAAGATGACAGCAGACAACCCATTAGATCATGTCATTCGCCAGTTATATCTAGCACATTTTCAGTAATATAGTTAGCAAGCAAAACTTGTTATAATGTGCAATATTTCATGCATGCAAGGATCGTTGGTCTCACTCTCACACTTTGTCCTAAAGAGACTATTGTATACTTAGTGCTAATAAGTGAAATTTATTTTTGTTTAATAATATTTTTTGTATATTCTTAAGAATTTTAAGAGGGTTTTGTGGTAATAAATTGTATTTATGCAATAATTAACATTCATTTTCCCTATAGAAAACAATGAAATTTTTGTATTTCTGCAAACAAAATATTTTCTGAATGTTCATATTTTTTGTGCTTATTTCCTATTGATTTCCTATGACGGTCATTTTTTACAACCATTTAGCATGCTGGAATCAGGGCCTTTTGTTCACATACCAAATGTCAACAATGTCAAGGAGTTTAAGACCATTCTGATGATTTTGTATTTTTATAAATTGAAAAATAATAATAATAACCTGTCTAAAATGACCAGAAGACTGCCAGAGGGTTCATTCAGATATTTAAATAAAAATTAGTTGCAAGTGTTAAGGTGTTCATTTTGACAGCTTGGTTGCAATAAATTCTGCTCTCATTTTTGTGTTAGTCTCTACATACTTTTGTATTATTCTTATTCTTTTTTGGGAAATCTTCCAAAGCGATGAAACCTAGCCCAACAATATCCCATGTCTGACCCGTGAGAAATGGAGAACGTAAAAATGAGTTCAAGAATTATGATTTCCCCTGCAATAGTTCAGGTTTCATTGAAAAACACGCGTCATCATCATCATCATCATGTTGGGAGACTTAATGTAATGATGCATGAACTTCCAAGGAGACTCTGATTAAAATATTGGCAGAATGACATGCAGATGTTTGAGTGCATGAGAGTGTTTGTGGTTTGCCCCGTGGTGCTTTGACGAACAGCGTCATGTTTTAGCTCATTAAGTGTGATAAAGTGTCAGATTGAGAGAACTTGTGTGTGTGTGTTCTTGTACATATGTTTCTGTTTTTGTTGATAGGTAGCTTAAAGCTGTCTAGTAAGGCCTTGCCAAAATGTATCACGGTAACCATAGTTTCCACCAAAATACTACAGCATAATGTGGTATTAGACACCACGGTCATCAAAAATAACTTAAGCAAAACGATAGACCAATTCAGAGAGCATCTTAGACTTTTGGAGGAGGAAATGAAATAATTTAATTATGGTTTTACTACAATTTAGCTTATATTTATATAAAAATGATGGTGTTTAAACAATCGAGCTGCTTTGTCACAGTGTTTTTGCTGTATGGTATTCAATTTAATTTTAATATAATTGTGATGGATGTACAGTTCTATTCATATTTAAAACCCTAAAAATAGTTTTATTTAATAATCAATTCATTGATCAAATGTATTTTGAAAGTAATCAACAATCAAATAAAACTGGATTTCACAGAAAGGCAGTTTTTATATATTAAAGAGCCCCTATTATGGGTTTTTGAAAATGAGCTTCCATGCAGTGTGTAACAGCTCTAAGTGAATGAAGACATTCAACTGACATTTAAATCTGAAAAGGATCCGTGATTAAAACTATTGATTCTTTAATTAAATAGTCGATTCAGAGTCGAATAAATTAATCGTGTTGGGTTCGGATATTTTGCTTGAACGCGTCGACGTCGATACGGTACATCACCAAATTTGAAGTGCCGGTTCCAGTAAAAATGTGAACGAATTTCCCTTCAGACACTAGCGGAGCGTGGGGATCACGGGACTGATCATGACATGAAGATGGCGATCACTGACAGATGGAGATTTGGCAGCGAGGAATAAATAGTTAAAGTTCATTTTCACAACAATGCCACAGTATAGCCAACCTAGTGCTGTGTTTGTTCCGGTCATTTTTCAGATTTTTGATACAATAACCTCTGCTGCAATGCGGGATTCACCAACCGCTTGCTATTAAAGGAAGGAGCATCAGAGACTATTATGTATGGGACTTTGTCAGACTTTGACATGGACTTTGTCAGTAACTTCTTCCAGATAATAACATGTCTAATTAAAATTGTTGCTTAGTTTTGTGTAGTTTGCAAAATATAAACACATATTTTGCAAACTGCACAAAACTAGGCAATAATTTTAATCAATTGTGTGTTGTAACTTGTAATCACTATCTATTATAGATCAGTGCTTGAACTGTATCTCTCAGGGTAATCTTTCATCGGGCTATTCACATATTGCTTCCAAAACCAGGTTGAAAATGTGACGCGTGCTTTTTTATTTACCAATTTAAATGCGTTTCTGAACTCGCGATCCTCTGCCGTTTGCCTTTGCTATGGCCATTATCCGCTGTTCCTCACACGCTGATTAATTTTCAATGCTGAAAGTCCAAACACTGAAGAGCAAATCCATCGATACGCAGCTCCACAAGTCACAATTTGTTACTATTTGTTTACAATTTGTTTCTATTTTAACTTAATAAAATAAAATTGTAATTATGGCTGTAATAATTGTTTTTTTAAAGACAGATAAAAAAAATACAATGTCGTTTCTTGGGATGTTCTAGGTGGTTCCTAGGGTGTTACAGTGCAGTTGCTTGGGTATGGGTGAATCTAGAAAGGTTGTTAAGGTGTCCTGTGTGATGATTGGGTGTTTTGGGGCACTTACCATAGTGTTGCTACGATGTTGTCAGATGGTTGCTAAAGGTGTTCCCAGTGGTTAATAGAGTGTTGCTAAGGATGTTCTGTCTGTTTGCTGTAGAATGTTGCTAGAAAGTCATTAAGATGTTGTGAGTGGTTGAAATGGGTTTGCTAGGATTTTATGGGTGATTGTTAGGATGTTGTGAAATGGTTGCTAAGTATGTTCCCAGTGGTTGTAGGGTATTGCTAAGCATGTTTGCTGTAGAATGTTGCTAGAAAGTCACTAAGATGTTGTGAGTGGTTGAAATGGGGTTGCTAGGATTCTATGGGTTGTTGTTAGGATATTGTTAAACGGTTGCTAAGTATGTTCCCAGTGGTTGATAGAGTGTTGCTAAGGATGTTCTGGGTGTTTGCTGTAGAATGTTGGTAGAAACATTTTTACCAATATTTTTTGAGTGGTTGAAATGGGATTGCTAGGATGTTGCTAGGGATGGTTTTGGGTGGTTGCTAGGGTGTTGCTAGAAGGTTGCTAAGGACGTTCTGGGTGGTTGAAGTGCTTTTGCGAGGTTAAGGTGTTATGGGTGGTTTTTAGGGTCTTTCTATGCATTTGGTATTTTGTATTTGGAGTGGTTCTTTACTGTCTCAAGTCAAAAGCTTTGTGTTTCTTTTTTACATTGTGCAAATTCTGCCTGCTTAGAAAAATTATCCCGACCAGCTTGAGAACTTTTTTATCTGATTATAGCTGATGTAGACACTAAAGTAAGGTTGCTGCAGGAGGTGTTCGTGCTTTTTTGCATGCTGCAGTATGATTTCCCTGGATGAAATCTGGGTTTGAATCAAAAATCAGTCTTTCTTAACAAAGGCTGAAAAGGTTCTCCACATGAGTGAGATTCAGCACTTTGAGTTCAGGGCAACCTGACTAGCAAAACAAACAGAGCTAATGCCAAGCAGAGCCTGCTCATAAAATCAGCATGGATATTCCACCACGCTCCAAAAGCAGCACAAAAAACTCCCATCTCTATTTGGCTTCTCTGTTTTATGATGGCGCTGGTTGTTATTTTAGAGTTTGACCTAAACTGTGAGGAGGTTTAATAAAGGGCGTTTTCCCACTGTCTCAGCTGAAACACACACACACATACACACACAGACTCATTGTTTTTGAGATAGGGCAGGGGTAGAGCTGCTTGCTCCAACATTTTAAGTCTGCCGCAAAAGCTGTGATCTTTTCTGCCGCCTCGTTTTCTGTCTGTCATCCACAATGGAGGAGCTTGTGTTGTGCTGGCGTTATCAGCGCTGGCCAGCGTGTGCGTGTGTGTGTATAATAGGATGGTGATGACAGGAGTGCAGGTGTGGACCCTGCCTCTGCTGCAGGTGGAGGAGAGAGACTTTTACCCCACCTCACACCAGCTCAAAGCGCGCACACACACACACACACACACACACGCAAATACACACACACATGCAAATACACACACACACACACACACACACACACACACACACACACACACAAA